>JAUZNJ010008340.1:0-18141 GCA_034780135.1 Jordanella pulchra
TTTTAAGTCACTGTCTCAAGCAGTGAGCTGTTCAGAAAAATTCCTGTTTATGATAATTTTTCTTTAACAGCACAGGGAGGTCCTTCACTGACTGCCAATGTCAGTTCAAAAGTATACTTTAATATATAAAGATCAATTAAACAAAAATACCAAATGTATATATTCTTTTATATACCACACAGCAATTTATATGCAACAGTGTGTGTGTATATACAGGTGTGTGTTTATGTTTTGTTTTTTTTCCATTTTTTCCATCTGACTTAGCCTTGCTTAGTCTTCCATGACATGTTTTTTAAACAGAAGACTGATGTGGTGCCTTTTTGTCTCCATCATCAGCCAAACATCCCCACTGATCAATCCATCTTACTCATTTCTCTTTCGCCAGTTTCCGGCTTCATCTGGATGCCATGATCCTGCAGCAAGAGTTTGACCCTGCTCTGACCTCTCTGTGTGTGGCAGCCAGATGTCTGAGGGAGGCGGCCAGAGGTAAAGTAACAGCAGGGAGTTGTGTATTCTGCCACCATTAAGACACAAGACTGTATTGACCTGCTAAAATACTTGTTTAGTCGAGTGGTTTTGTCAGGGGCCACAGTGGAAATGAGAACAGCTATTTAGCATTTGGGGTAATCCTGTGATTTAGGGGAAACTTGCAGTCACTGGTCTGTTTTTTTTTTTTTTTGGACAAAAGTTGCTGATTTATTCCATTGCCTTTATGTCTCCTGCATGTACATTTAATTATCATTTAAGACCCAAGGCACAAAATTGATTGTCTTTACACTCATAGAACTGCTGAGCTGTCCTGAATTGCACTCCATTCTCCGATTGGTGCTGAAAGCCGGGAACTACATGAATGCTGTGAGTATGGAGTCGATCACTCAATTATTGAGTGCTTCTAAAAAGAAAGATGCTTTATTAGTTTTTTTGTGGTTATGTTTCTGTTTTTGATGGATTCTTGTTTCGCCTTCAAGGTTTTGATCCAATGTTTTTAAAGTTGTCTTCATTTCATTTCAGGGTGGATATGCAGGGAATGCTGCTGGCTTTCGTATTTCATCTCTTCTTAAATTAGCAGACACCAAAGCCAACAAACCAGGAATGAATTTGCTCCATTTTGTTGCTATGGTATGTTCAAAATGATATTAAGTTGGGAGACAAATGCTAAGTTTAACAAATAACTTGGCTGCACAGGGTTACAGGTCAAGACCGACGTCATTCTCTGAAAAGTTTGCATGTCTTCGGTTCTGGTACTTTGGTATCATTTCACTCTCTAGAAACATATATGAGGTTAATTGGTCACTCTAAGTTACCCCTAGGTGTTGATGCATGGGGAAAGGCTGCCTGTACTGCTTGTCTTTGTGCTAACCTGTCCAGGATGTACCTCCCTCTTGTTTCTATTGAGAGGGAGAGATAGTTACCAGCCTTTTAAGGACTGATTGTTTATTACTACCCTGCTTAGCACTTTTTATTTTTTTTTTTTGTTTTTGTTTCAGTTGACCAATTACCAACTCTAGCAGCAAAAAAAACTGATTCTGCTGTAGCGCTAACCCCCTTGCTGAGCTGAAGGGAAGAGCTGCTTTTGTTAAGCAATGGGGGAAGGGTTAGGGAGACCACCAGCAAACAGAAAACCCCAGCTCACAATTTTAAGAGAAATGAACCCTGAATAAAAGAAACGTTGGTGCAGTATTGCACTGCAACAAACTTGTTTTTAAGAACTGAAATTAGCACCATTACATATATTATTGGTTTATTCTCCTCAAAACAAAACCACACAAATAAAAACATTGTTCTGTATTACCAAATGTTTTCCATTGTTTTCTTGGTCTTTGTTTTAAATGGGGATCAGAGCAAAACAGCTAGTTTTATAGTCACCATTTTCACTTGCATCTAGAAATAGAGTTTGCGATCTTATTTATTAACTGTCAGGAGATTTTTAACCCATTTGTATCTATAGATCCTGCTAAAATTAATGTGTGTAAACATTAGCAGGCCCCATGAAAAAAGCAGGTCAGAGGTCCCCGGTATTGGTCATTACTTTAGATATCACATGTTAGCTGTAGCGGTTGTTTGAAATTGCTTTTATGATTTGGGCTGCTTTAGTTTAGGGTGCATTTACTGGAAGAAACCTTTTTTAGTGATGTAATGTTTTGGCACTGTTGGCCAAAAGAAAGAGCTCCAACCCAACCCTACTGTTAAAAATGGAATCCTTTCAGATGGAAATACTCAGTGTAGTATTTGATATTCTCAGTTAGTTTGTTGAGGGCCAATCTTCTATTTGAATTCCTAAATCCTCCACTTACTGTCCACAATGCAAAATAGTTATGTGTAACCATTTTTACTCTCTGTGCCAAAAAAATGATGCCTCAGGAAGGTTATTGTGGTGAAATATTTCACATCACAATGATACATCATTATATTTGAAAAGCTAGACCTGCATGTTTAAAATATAGCGTATTGTTGACATGGTCAGATACTTTCAGGTGACTAAGTTCATCACATACGAGGTGGGCTCTCCAAACAAAGAGCTCCGTAGAGAACATTGTCATATTTTTATTGTTTTTGGGTTTTTTTGCAAATGATCTACTGCATCTTTTCAGACAATGGCCAGGTGATAAATTGTGTTTGTCTCTGCAGGAAGCTGTGAAAAAAGACCAGAGTTTACTGTCTTTTCCCAGCCAACTAGGCCATGTTGGCTCCGCCTCCAGGTCAGTCTGTTCCCAAACCTTGGATTCAGTCGTATTCTAGATTAGGTGGTGATTAGTTCTGAGAGAATATTCAAAGCCCACTCAGAAACAACAATATCTCCTTGTAGTCTGATAAAATTTGCTAAATCTTTAATCACATTCTAAGTTTGCAGCTGTAGCTTGTTGCCACTTTCAAAGCGTTGAACAAGAATGCTGCTACTTTGAGCCAAAAATCTCGACTACTTCATGTGCATCTAATTGTCAACCCTTTAATTTTTGTTTTCTATCTTACGAGCTGTTGGAGTTATTGTTGTATATCTCTACAGACTGAGTGAAGACGCTGTTCTAGATGACCTGGCAAAGTTAAAAAGTAGAGTTGTTTCACTCAAGACCAATATGGAGAGTGAGACGGAGATGAAACAACAGACGCAATCATTTCTGGAGGTAAATATCACAGTTTTAGGACCTGCTTTGAAACAAAGATCAGTTTAAAAGGAGTTATTTTACTTTTGCAGAGGGCCGAAGAGCGGCTGAAAGAGGCCGACGATGAGGTAGAGGGTATGAGAATGTCAAGTCAAGCATTGATGGAGTTTTTCTGTGAAGATGACAGCACTTTCAAACTGGAGGAAGCTTGCAGGGTCTTTGATTTGTTTTGTCATCGGTTCCAAAGAGCTGTCCAGGTAAGATGCTGTAGAGGTATATAGAAACTTTACAAGACCATTGGTCATTTTTAAATGATACATGTTTCTTTTTTTACCCCCCTTTGGAAAAAAACCCCAGGAAAATGAAGAACGGGACCTAAAGGAGCAGAAACGAATAGAACGTCAACGTGAGATTGTGGAAAAGCGTCGCTCTCTTGCTGTTTGTACAGGGCTGGATGTGGGACTGAGTCTTGCCAGAGAGCCTCACTGCCAGGAAAACCAAGATGAATTGGAGAGACTTTTAGAGAGGAACCTGAGCTGCACATGGAGTCGCCGTAGTCTAAGATCCAGTGATTCTCGCAGGTTACCACACCATATGCAAAATGATAATCTCAACAGTTCAGCCATAGTGAAGAGCTTTCCAGTTTTGGGTAGTAGCCCAACATCTGCTGGTTTTCATTCAAACAACTCCTTAGATCTTGAGAGCAGTTCTTTACTTTGCAGCTCACCAGAGAACCATGGTGGATGCTCCTCCCTTAACCAACAGTCTCTTCTTGAAACAGGAATCTTAACACCGAAAAAGAGGATGGAAGCAGTTAAAGACTCCCAAATTGCAGTATTTAGCTCGCCTCAACATGGAAAAGGCTTCATCGTGAAGCAATATGGGTCTGAGAGTATTTCCTACTCACTACACGACCAACTAAAGACGACAGGACTTTTACAAAAGACAGATTTTTCTACTAAACACTTGGCTTTGAACACTTCTAGTACAGATGATGTGGCTATAAGTACTGTTGCATCAGCCCTAGGGGTTGAAATACAGACCTCCACCTCCACAAACAGAAAGACTCTTAGCGACAGTAATTGTCCTGCTTTGTGTAAATCTGGAAGCTCTTCAGTTCCTGACTCTGTTAATAAAAGTGGAAAACTTTGTGACACAGACACAAAGACTGAGAGAAACTTAAAATCATCAACAGACAAAGGACCATCCCAGCCACGGACCAAGTACAGTCCAACACCTAGACACTCCAACACGTCCGTACCTGATGGAGATTTGACAAAAGAAGGAGAAACTGGAGTGGTTTTAACCCTGCTGAAGGAGGACTGGATGCCCTCTAGTCTGCCAGACTTGGGTATTTCACAGCCGGAGGAGGCCTCTGATTTGCCAGCCCCTGATAAAGAGGCTGTCAGGTCATTCCCACGTGTGGGTGAAACGCTGGAGTGCCACACTCTGGTAAAAGGTCTACGGTCCTACGAGACAATATCTCCTCCAACCTCGCCACTCCCACGACCCACACCGAGCCTTTGTTCTAAGTGGAGGAAGGAAAGGGAGGTCGTCCTTCATGAGGGGACTATTGCAGGGACTGCAGCATCAAAGGAGGAGGCTAGAACAGCGAAGACCCCTATGCGTAGTGGCATTGGGGTAAAGAGGGGGCTTGTGTCACGGACACTCCCTTCGAACAGCACAGGAATACCCAGAGTGCGCTCCAAAACTGAGCCTTCAAACGGAGCGCCGACACCTACCAACCCATCTCTTTTAGCACGGCCAACCACTCCGCGCAGGGCTTCAGCTCACATGTCTCATTCCGTTGAAGCATCTGGAGCTCAGGTTGAGGTGAAACGAAGTGCCAGTACACGGGAGAGAACTACGAATGAGTCCCAGATTGCAGAGAAGTCTGCTTTGACCCGAAGGTCTTCAGACAGGAATCCTCAAGAGAAGGGCCCTGGCAGAACCCAGCAAGCCTTTATCAGAGGGGCTTCTACCCGTGTGTCCAAACGTGTGGCTCCAAACTCTGAGACCCAGCCTCAGTCCCAGTCACGGACTGCCACCATCCCATCCTCAGCCACTGCTAAGACCATACGCACAGCTGTCATTTCAGCTGCCCGCAGTAAAACAGCCAAGACGACAGCCTGCATGGATCCTTCGCCTGCTTACACTAAAAACCTGGCGTCTTCACGTATACCTAGTCTTAAAATGCCCAAGGCCACTGTAACTCAGCCCCTATGGAGATGACTGAAGGACTTATTGTCAAATTTCTCATATCTGCATAGATTTCAGTTTAAACTAAACCTCAGGTTAATTTAATTTAACCTTTAGTATTTTTTTTTCATTTTAGGGCCTATGTTATATTTGTTTAATTTCGCACTGAGAGTTTTGGAGATACTTTTGTCTTTCACACTATAGCTGGGTAGTGCATACTCTACGACCTACCTCTTTGTACACCCATTTGTGTCCTTTGCAGGCAGTAGGACAACAATAGAAGAGTTCTTCCTGTAGAAATGCCTTAGAAAGACATAGAACTTTGGGAAGTTGTTTTAACCAATATCCTGGGTGGAAAGGTAGTTTACAAAAAAGTGATCTGTTATGCAAACTGTGGCCCTTTACCTAAATAATCAGTGTTTTCAACTGAAACGGTACAATATACAAAATGATTGGCCTCATCACAAAGCTGCACTTTACAAACAGAAAGAGGTGTGAAGAGATGGTTACTTTTTTTATTTTATATACAAAATTATAACTTTATTGAATGTAATTATTCACTTTGAAATAAGTATTTGTAAAAAAATAAAGAAAATAAAAAGAAACAAAGTAAAGAGAATATTGTGAAAAATTGTGTCTTCAGTCCTCCCCCATCCGACAGTTCCTGTATGATGCCCACAGTGCCTTGCTTAAAGTATTCATAGTCGTCGGAGGTTTCAAAGTTTTTCTTATTAGAAATTCCAGTCTATTTAAACCAAATTCTAGTCAAAATGTTGTAGAACAATGTTTTGGTGACTTTAAAACAGTGTTCATTTTGTTTTTTATGCGAGATGATTCAAGTTGAGTTAAGATTGATGGAGAATCTGCAAACATCATTGTTTTCTTCTGGCCACTCTTTTCCAAATGCAGTGTGAAAAAAAATCAGTACCTCTCTCAACACACTATTTTGTTTTGGTTTGCATGGGGAGCTTTTGATGAGCATCTCTTGATGCAGTCATCCCCAATCCTTTTAATGTCTGTTGCCATGGCAATGCTATAGTAGTCCTTTGGAATCTCCTGGCAGAATTGTAGGGGTGTGAGAGCTGGGGTGGTGGGTGACTGTGGGTGGTGGGTCACAGTGGGAAATCTCTTTTTATAGCCTGCAGTGACGCCAAAACTTCTTGGGAAAGGCAATAAGTTGGTGCCTCTTTGTGGTCTAAAGTCTGCACTTGTTGGTCAGCCTTTGGCCTTTTAACCTGCTGCAAGGCTCGGAGATGACATCTTTAAAAGCGTAGATAGAGGAAAAAATCACTAAAATAGAAAATTAATCCTTTTTTTAAGTTTAGGTCATTAATTTTGCATCATTATAAAAGGTAAAAGATAGTGGCAAGTCTGAAGCTGATTGCCATGAAGATTCTCAGTCCCAGTCTGACAGGATAAGCACCACAATAGTGAAAGTAGGTCTTTAAAAGAACTAATTTGTCTCTGTGGTCTGAAGCAGACTACTGTACAAAGCAGTGCTTTTATTGATAAGATCATGTGTATCAAGACAATGAGTGGAATTACAGCATGTATAACATTCAGGTTTGTCTTGAAATATTCACTAATATAACTTTGCAATAGAATATATGAGTTATTTACAGCTTTTATATTAAGTGACGTCTAATCCTGTGAGAAGAGCAGGGTTTCTAAGGGAAGAGTGTTGTCTGCAGGCTAACTATGCCATAATTATATAATTATGTATTGTTTCTTTGTCCAATTGCTTAAATGTTATACATTATGGTTTATTATATTAAGTTAGCCTAATTTGATTCACAAAAACGTGTTAAATATTGTTTTTTTTTTGTTGTTTTTCTGACCAGCACTACTTCAGTGGATAATATTTAAAACTGTCTATATACAGTAAAGGTACATATGTAACGTGCATTTCCAAATTTTTCATTCCCTTTGAGCCTTTCAAGATGTTATCACATTACAGCTCTAAACATTATTGTAATTTGAAATGTATGTGATACATCACCAAAACGTAGTGCAAAATTGTAGATTTGGAAGAAAATAGTACATTGTTTTTTTTTTTTACAATTTTTGTATTTTTCCATTCACACAAGGATGCTGTTATCAAGGCTATGCAAGTCGCTGAGGTGAACATATCTGGAAAACTGATCCTTTCATATTCTTAAAGGTTCACAGCTTAAAGTATTTGAACATTTATGAAAAGAAAAAAGAGTAACATCGCCATCTTGAGGATGAAAACAACTCTCACCAATTAAAACTACATTTACCATTCTACGCTTCTTACGTCGGCATTTACGTAATGGGCAACTCCCCGGATGCGGCTGTGATTGACTAAACCAGGCAAAAAAAGGATCGAAAGCTAAGTGGCGGTAAGTCACAAACTTTTTCATATTTCACTTTTATGAAAAACCTCTCACTTTTGAGGCATAGACTGGAATTTAATAAATATTTTTACGGTTACTGTTAGACCCGCAAGCTGGAAGAAATTAACATTTTACGCAGTGTTTGGAAATTAATGCTCAACTTGTTTGCTAATGAGCTAGCCCGCTAGCAACAGACGCGCTAGTTCCTTAGCTTGGTTCCAGTCACAGGGGGAACGCCTAGTGTTATAAGTGAATATCATAAAATATTGGGAATTAGAAATGGCTGCGGTTAAGCTTGTGTTCATTTCTTGTGTGTTAGTGACGTACAGTTTCCTTGACTTATTTATGTATTAAACAGTTAAAAAAAGTACCAAGCCAATCTGGTTAACGGTAATTAACGCTACGTCAAAGAGCTAACGGTAGCTACGACTAGCTGAACTGCTAGTTGTTTGTAAAACTGTATTTCAGTTCTTTGACTTACTTTCACAAGTTGTCAGACAAGTAATCAAATAGCACCTGTTCTCCCTGTCGGCTTTAAATCTAAATTTTTGGGCCAAACTAGATCGTGTGTAGCGTTGAAATCACCAAATGTTTCTATATTTTTATTTGTTGTCTTTCTCTTGTCAGGTGTTACAGCCCCAGTGGTCGTTAGCAGGATGCAGACCATTAAGTGTGTGGTTGTGGGCGATGGGGCAGTCGGTAAAACCTGCCTACTAATCTCTTATACCACCAATGCCTTTCCAGAAGAATACATTCCCACAGTATTTGACAATTACAGTGCTCAGATGAGCGTGGATGGTCGCACTGTCAGCCTCAACCTGTGGGACACTGCTGGCCAGGAGGAGTATGATCGCCTGCGTACTCTCTCTTATCCACAGACCAATGTTTTTATAATTTGCTTTTCCATTGGCAGCCCCTCCTCCCACGCAAACGTCAGGCACAAATGGCACCCTGAAGTGTCCCACCATTGCCCCAACGTTCCTATCTTACTGGTGGGCACCAAGAAAGACCTGAGGGGCGACGAAGAAACGGTGAAGAAACTAAAGGAACAGGGCCTGGCCCCTACCACTCAGCAGCAGGGCAACGCATTGGCCAAACAGATTGGAGCTGTCAAGTACATGGAGTGCTCTGCGCTGAGACAAGATAATGTCAGGGAGGTGTTTGCGGATGCTGTAAGGGCAGTGTTGTATCCAGTCACCAAGAAGAATCACAAGAAGTGTGTTCTGTTGTAATAAATGGTTCCCAGATTTGGACTATAGAGAGGAATGATGGAGATCGACAGATGCAAAAGAAAGGCTGTAGAACAAAGGATGTCATCTAGTTGCTTCCAACCCACCTCTGTTAGCTTTGCTTACTCATCTCCTGGAGGATCTCGCCAAATTGCCTTCATCACCAAAGTGACTGTTTCAAAATGAAGGCAACGAACCTTGCAATTTTAACTTTTATTCACACCTTTTTGATTTTTACAACTTTCTTGATTTACTGCTTCTACGCTTTACCTTAAAGAATAACAACGATGTTTGTCACAAGAAAAAACATCCCAAATCAACCAACCATTCCCCGTTTGACAGGAGGAAGATGATCTGCGTTTGTTCAGGTGGAGAACTAGTGACTACCTCATATTCTCACCTAAGTTGCATCTCTGAGTCTCAAGCAAAGTTGCCATTAAGATCCTTTGAGTTGCCTATTCATGTAGGATGAACTGCCAAGCTTGATTTGAACCCTGAAGTATTTGTTTTCAGTCGGCAAGGTTTTAATGCCACCCCCGGACAAATTCCTCTTAGCCAAAAGCACAGATTTACGGTTAAAACCCCAGCAGTTCCTCTTCAGCTCAGTCTGGTGTCAGAGTCGTCTGGCAAGTTGCACTTCCCGCCTCTCTTACTATCCAGTGAGTTAGAGCTAATGGCTCTTTGCAGATAAGCTGGAGCAATTTAATAGCTACAAACTATATGCCCATTTCCCTAGAAGAGGAGTGAACATGTTTTTACCAAATGATTACATTCTGGTTACAGGATTCCTCAAGTCATCATAGCCAGGAAGTCAGACCGCAGCGGAGCTTTCCTTTGTCTTACATCTAAATTTCTCAGGCGTACTTTTGAGTGCCATTAGAAACATGCCTAAGATTTCCTCTTTTCGAGGCGAGGTTAAGGAGAGTGTATTTCTTAGTTGTGAATTTACTCTGTAAATGATTTTCTTAAAATGTTTTTAACCTACATGTGCAGTTATTGCCAAAGTTGAATATATTTTTTGTAATAGCTCATGTTTATTTGATCAGTTAAATGTTTGTGTGCTATTTTAATTAATCACATATGATAAAACTAGAGCACCATAATGCTTCCCTTTTCAAACACATGATTGTCTAGGGTCCACTGAGACAGACCACTGTTAAATCTTTTCATTGTAGCATGTAATACTGTAAGTTAACTGGTTCACATCAGACGATATTATACATGCTATCCTGTATTTCATGGTTTAACTTTTAGGCGACATCTTTGCAACCTTCCAACCCCACAATAATGTTTTACTTACATCTGATTGGGTGCCTTATCTAAACCAAAGACATCTTTGTCTAACCCAAAGGTTAAAGTAGTACTTCTGCAAGTACTACTAAGAAAAACGTTTTGGCACAGATCTAAATATCCCAGATTTACTTTTGTAATGTTAACAGCTTTCTGCCTCAGACCTTTCCAGTAAATACTTTCTCCTTGCAGCATTTTTGTTTTGTTTTTTTTGGGTAAGACACAGGTGCTAAGCTGTCATCTTGCACAGCAAGTCTTGTGCACGTTTGTGAAACGGGGTTCACATCTCTTAACAGATTGTGGTTTACATCCCTGCCTTGCATAGTGCAGTTAGGGCAAAGCATAAGCACAGCTTGTGCTTAAAGTTAACTAGGGCTGCGTTGGTGTAGCTGCACCACATCTGAAGATTTTTATATATTTTTCTAAAGTATTTTTATAACTCTTTGCTTGTTTGTGCTTACAACTAGCAGCAATAATAGCAACCCTTATACGTAGTTATTTTTATTCACTCTGCTATCTGGGTATTCGATACTTAAACCTAGATCGTGACTTTTGCAGAGTCTAGAATAAATGAAGAGCAATACAAGGAAAGGTTTTGAGTGACATTGATGTGCTTTGAGATCTACTAAAAGTGACATTTTTCTAAAAGGGTCTGATTAGGGCTGAATGTGTGCGTGTGTGTGTTTGCACAATATTTAAAACGTATCTGTGGAAAACCTTTTTTTTTTTTTTTTTTTTTTTTTTTAAATCTTTAATAATTTCCCAAATTTATTAAAATTGTGCTATTAAAGTGGAACATACACCTGTGGGCTCTCTGTATCTGTGTCCTGGAGCAATATGCTGCCGTGTGCGTGGTACTACGCTTTTACACTGGGAACTTGATTTGTAGAGATCTGTAATTGTTTTATAAATAACAAAAGCATATTTGTATAAATGAACTAACAGTGAGATGATTTTAAATTATGCCTAATAAAATGGTGCCTAAAACCAGTAAGCTTTCTTTGTTTTTGACCCAGTCACCCCTTTAATAAGTTTCCCCTAACTGGTAGTAGTGAGGAAATAGCAGAGTTTACTACTGCACCAAGAGAAGTGCTGAGTCACTTTAACACATAGCTATATATATATATATATATATATATATCCCACTTTAGACCTCAATGTTCCGGTCGTGTGTGTTTAGAGTTAATCTTATATTTATTACTTCAGTTACCAAATCTGATGCGAGATAAAACTGCACTGGACTTGAAGTTCATATACTGAAAAGATATTAAAACCTGTTTTGTAATTTAATGCACAATCAAACCCAAATTCAACAGTCACTCATTGAAAGGGTTTATTGGGGGTCTTTAAAAGTCGGCAAGCTGTTGCCTACTTGGAAACATTTCTCTGACCTTTATGGGTGAAGGCTCTGACAGCTGACAAGTGCGTTGAACTCTTTCAAGGGCTCATTACTACATCACTGTAGCAAGATTCAAAGAGCATTTCCTTTTGTGGTCTGTATCTGAAAGCTGTGTAACGAGGACAGCGCAGACATCATGTTTACAGCTTGAATTTGAGCCATTTTCTTGCTTTAGTGGGGAAAAAAAAACATTAAGTGAGGTTCACCAAGTAGAAATTGAGAAAATAACCTTTATGGTCTTAATGAAAAATGTTACAACTGCAGTAACTATCGATGCTTCTTAAACAGTTTCATTTTATTCACTTCAGTCCTTCAGAGCTGCTGTCTTGTAGTTTACGTTACAGGTTCATTTTGAAATGGAAGGAAGGGCATAAGGATATATATACATATGTAATTAGCCTTTTGATGATCCAAACAGTGATGGTGGCAGCGACACTCTGTCGGGATGTTTTTCCTTATCAAGTAGAATCTAAAAAAATAGCGTCAAGCATTTTGATGTTAGTTACATTTCAGATTCCAAATCCTGTGCAAATATGAGAGCAGCTGTTCTCAGACACTGCATTCAACGGTGATACACTGTTGCCCAATAATGTAGATTCAGGTTTGATTTTTTTGTTTAACATCATAAGGATAGGAAAACAACCCTTATTTGCAGTGGATTAGTAATGATAGACAAACTGCAATAAGTTCCATGAAGGTGTCCATTTTTAGCCAAGGTCAGACGCTTTCTGCTTTCTTTTTTCTACTGTCCATACATAAGTCCTCCTAAGGCCGATCCTTCTTTTTTTGTATGAAATATTTGAACAAACTGTATTTGATGCTTTGTGCATGAATGGTAACTTGATCCTTTCCCTAAACTTTAAAAAAGATTCACAATACCAGTTTGAAATAATACTTACTGCAAGGCTTAAAAGATCAAACCTTCAAACATAGCGAGCAGCTCATTGTTTGCCTTATTCACAGTCTGCCAAGACTTAATATCCTACAACATAGAGTCCAAAACGAGAACAATGAAAAAGGAATCATGGATGGAGCACAGCATACCCTTCCACAGAAAGAGGCTCATACAGGCAGCCTTCCTTACTCTGGTAACCACACCACTGTCATATGAGCTATAGAAACTGAAAACCACAAAGAACAGAGCCATAGTTATGTGACTTACAGCTAGCTCTCTGAGTAAAAGTAGATTAACATAACTCTGACACCACTGAAACCAGCGTCAGAGCTGCTGGAGAGTTCTTCACAGTCACTGTCTGTAGAATACCTGTCCTGCCACTTTGAATGACACGGATCCTTATTCTGCCTTTCTGCTATTTTTGCTGCAGGAACTATTCTTTAAATGGATTAGTGCTTTGGTGCAGCACCTTTTGTAATCCTTTCCCAGCAGGCTGTGGTAATCCTCACACATCAAAGCTGTATTTTTCTTTTCCAAAGCTATATAACATATTTTTGGTCATTCAAATTAAAAATCTAATTTCTGAGAGAAATTTCAAATTAAAGATGGCTCCAAGTGGTCGAAGGAGTCTCTGAGTTTGACCTAAAGCAAAGTAATAAAATAAAATAAAAAAAAGAAGGAAATTCTAAGCAAATATTATCCTTTGTGATGGACCGAGTTAAAAACAGGAGTCACAGGATATATAGAAAAATAATTTGTTTTTTATTTTAACCCAAAGATTATAAATGTCAAAATAAACTGAGCTCATAAAAGAGATCAAAGAAACAAAACTGAACTTAGGCAAAAAAAAAAACAAAAAAAAAAACCTGTAAACAAACTGGCTGCACAAAGAAACATACCTAACCTGACCCAACAAAGAAATGACACACAGGGGTTTAAATAGTGGCTGATCAGACCAATTAAGACACAATAGGGTAACTAAACAGAATACAATTACAAATAACACAAAAGAAATAACAGTACAGATAAGTTTGACTAAACTAAAGACCTAAACCTGAAAATCAAAAATAGTAAACTTTAAATACTACTATTTACTTAAATACAAAACTTATCTAAACAAAGGAAATTACGAATTCCCCCTGTCAGCAGGAACTAGTGGTTCAGTCCAATCAATATTTCAGCCTGCTGAGCCCTGGCCACCATTCTATGTCTGGCAACTCCAAGGCAGGTAAATACTAATGGGAAAACAAACAGAGTTAATCTGAAGCAAACAAAATTAACTTTAAGTTGACATAAATACATATGTTAACTAAATGTGCGCGCTAACAAATAGAACAAACGTATCCAAATCAACTAATAAATGTTTTTATTGAAACTAAAGTGTTGCGTTTGTATGAAAAATAAACTGTGCATAAAAAGAGTTACCGACAGAGTGTGGCCATGGATTTGGCCATCACATCCTTCATTTTAAAACAAAATAAAGAACAAAACCTTAATGATCAGACATTTTGGAATTAAAGATGCATTTTAAAATGTTAAGTTCTGATTACTGCAGATTTATGCAATGATGCTTGGCTCACAACTCATCCGGGCCCTGAAGCTTTAACTGACATCAATCCCTCTTCATACCTGGGATCATATAAATCACCACCTGTCAGACAAAAGTAAGTATTTCTTGTTTGGCTTGTGTGGCTTTATGTCTGTAGCAAGGCTCTGTTTCTTCTAGCTCAGCCCTGGTCCTAAAGTACCACTGCCATGCATGTTATAGATTTCTCCTCGCTGCCACACACCTGACTCGTATAAATGAAGCATTTAAAGGCTGCTAAGGAGGTCATGTAATTATTTGAATCATGTGTGCTGCAGCAGAGCAACATCTAAAACATGCAGGGTGGTAAAACTTGGAGAGCAGGTTTGAGAACTTCACTTCTAGCTTTAGCATTTAGTGACATATAATAGGTCTGACATCCTTTTTATTATTGTGTTTTTTATCGTACAGCAATGGTGCTCTTTAACCTGAAGCAGGTGATTTGTTGCAAAAACATAATGAAGCTTCTGTTGAACGTTGTTCTGCTCCACCAGCTTTTACCGTCTGCCAAGTTTTTTATCCCAGTTCAGCATCATATGAATAATAGTCTTCTATTGTTCACAAGAAAACGATCCCACAGGGTAGTCATATCCTCCTTGCAGATTCCTCAGCACCAGGGGGACAAAATGTGCTTTTTTTGTCAGCCACAGAACAAAAATGTAAACTTCTTTGTTCAGCAGTTTATGTTCCCAGAGCAGAGTCAAAGCGGGACATCCAGAGCCTCCCGGTGATGACAGACGTCAGGTTGTGTCTTATTAAATAAAACAACTTTAAATTGAACATTTTAAATCACTTTATTTGTATATAAAGTTATTTACTTCTAGGTTGCACCACCATTTGTTTTCAGAAATAAGGCTTAGATTTAGCAACACCACATTCCCCTGAGGTTATGATCAGTAATGGCATGAAAGCATTTAGTTGCTGCTGGTTTATTGTCTGCATTTCCATGATGTAAATATTTCCTTCAAATGTACCAAAGATGCTCTAGTGGCTTTGAATCTGGTGACTGTAGAGGCCATAGAGGGACGGTGAGCTGCAGCACTCAGACAGGCTGTCGGGCCCAGAGTGCTGACCACCTGAACGGTCGATACAGAGAGGAATACGTCCTGCTGCTGAGATTAAGCCTCATTCAAACATGCAGCATTTTTTTTTTAATCTTCAAATCCTGGTGCCTTTGTACCACTGTTGATTGAGCTTTTTTGTGTTAAAAGCTGAATAGCTGTTAGTAATAAAGTGGGTTTTCTTAGATGAAAATCAAAACTTGTCAAAACTGATGGATCAGAAAAAAGTTTGAGAAATATAAAAAACTGACATAAGTCTGTTTAAAAGAAGCACCACAATGATAGAGAAAAAAATATATATTTCATTACACATCCATTTAACATTAAATTCTCTTGTAGAAGTTTAAATGTGTCATTAAGAGTAAAATATATTTTGTGTTAATGCTGAGTTAATTTTTTATAATTTTTAAAAAAGTCTGTGTTTTTTTTCTCAGGAGATAAATGATGCCCTCTACAGCGGCAACAATGCCTCAGCAGTCCTCATAAACGTGCCCCAGCAGGCAAAGTTTATCAAAGTGGGACTTCCTGGGATTAAGACACCGTTTACAAGTTCCCTCTTGCATCACTTCCTGCCCATAATTTCTACATAAAGGACAGTTCTCCTACTAAAGCTGCTGTTAGCAAGCGAAAAAGATTGAAAACCAAGAGCTGGTAAGTCAAAAAAAATTCCTTCAAAACTGTATTGTTCATAAAAAAGATTCTATTTTAGACTTTAATGGGAAACAAACAGCAGTTCTGGGTAACGTTTGAGCTTAAAGCTGAACTTTTAAATGAAAGTTTTCTAGGTTAATTCTGAGATAAACACCAAAAGGTGTTGATTTACTCAGTGCTTATTGATGAAACTCTCCCATGTACATCAATTAGATTGCTCCAATTTATTTCATTACCTTTTGTTTACAGGAGCTGCAGCTGCAGAAGAATGCAGACAATAAATTGTGTGTTGGTGGGAGATGAGGGCGTCGGTAAAACCTTTCTTCTCATCGCTTATGCAACCAGCATTTTTAAGCAAAAGTACCTCTCTGCACAGTTTGACAACTACACTGGTGACATAAGTGTGGATGGCCACACTGTCACTCTTAAACTCTGGGACACAGCAGGCCGTGAGGGGTATGAACTCCTGCGCACCCTCTCCTATAATCAAGCAGATATTTTCATAGTCTGCTTCTCTATTGGCAGCCCCTCCTCTTACGCTAACATCAGGCTGAAGTGGAAACCCGAAGTGTCCCAACGATGCTCCAAAGTGCCAATCCTGCTGCTGGGCACCAAGAAGGACCTGAGAGGTGATGAAGAAACGGTGAAGATGTTAAAGGAGGAGGGTATGACCCCTTCCACCCATCAGCAGGGGGACATCCTGGCCAAGCAGATCGGGGCTGTTAAATACATGGAGTGTTCTGCACTGCAGCAGGAAAACATCAGGGAGGTGTTTGAGGAAGCTGCCAGGGCTGTTTTGTTTCCGCCCACTAAAAAGAATTGTAAAAAATGTGTGCTTCTGTAATGAAGGGATTTGGA
The DNA here is from genome assembly GCA_034780135.1 of Jordanella pulchra. Taxonomy (NCBI): domain Eukaryota; kingdom Metazoa; phylum Chordata; class Actinopteri; order Cyprinodontiformes; family Cyprinodontidae; genus Jordanella; species Jordanella pulchra. The sequence continues at coordinate 16,626 of JAUZNJ010008340.1, forward strand.
CAATGCAGAAAAAGGAGGTAGATCAACGGGTGAAAAGACAGAAGCTTTTACTTTACTCCTGAAGGATTGCAGTAAAAGGACTATGACAAAATACAATGTGACGTTAATTTGTTTTTTTTAAATTTGTTTTCACATGCAATTTTTTTTTGTTTTAAATTAGTAGTTTACATGTACTATTTTATAAAGCAAATGATAACATAATATATTTAAATATCGATTCCTTTTTTCTGTGTGGTATGACAAAACAGAGTCACAACTTGATGTAAGACTAAAGATAAAACCTTAGTAATCTACTGTATATCCTTGGGGAAATGTTTATATGTTGAATTTGTGCTTTTCAATTGCAGCATGTGGACACTAGATGGAAACAGCCCTCTAGCCCAACCTCATGTGGTTCTGAATGAGAACCATTTTTCAAAGCCTGTTATACATTTTTTCCTCGTCTATACACTTAATAGTGGAGTCAATGGTCTATGCCATTCTTAGAGCCATTATTCAGTTAGGCAGGCACCCACAAGTTGAATCCATTTGAGGCGCTTAAAAAGTCAGCATTCTTCTGCTTACTCAGAAATATTTCTTTGACCTTTATGGGTGGAGGCTCTGACAAATGACAGATGTGTCGAACTCAGCCAAGTGCTCATAACAATATCTCTGTGGTGAAATTCAGGGTGCATATCCTGTGCGGTCTTTCTCTCAGCGCTGACAGTATGTTTACAGCTTGTAGAATTTGTCTGCGTTAGTGGGAAATAAATTGTTTTAGTGAACTCTGCCAAGTATTTGTTGTGAAGCCTCCAGTGTGGGCTGACTGAACCAAACAGAAAGTGAAAGGCTGAGACCTCTGCAATGTGCTTAACAGAGGGGGGTGGGGAATAACACCCAGGTTCATTCAGGTGCCTTTTTATTTGTAGAATCGGCTTTGAAATGATTTTTTTGTTTTTGTTTTCCCACCAGAAATGGTGCTGCAATGCAACCATAGATGAAGAACTATCCAAGCAGTCATGCATTGCAGGAAAAGAAAAAACAGCCACAGGAGTCAGATTGTTGTGTGGTTTGTGTTTCTGTTCCATTCAGGTGTGTTTAGACCAGCAGGTTCAAAAAGGATCACTGTGAGCACTGACCAACCAAACGCTCCTGTTTCATGACAACTTTTAGTGTTGCCTCTTGGATGTGCTGGTATTCCTAATTCAATAATTGCCATTCATAAAGTGAGACATTCTTCATATACTCCGATCTTAATATCCAACATAACGAGGCATTTATTTGAGTTCCTAACGATTTCTGTCTCATTTAGTCGGCAGCTGCAGAACCTCTAGTTCCAGAGAATGTGCATTCAAATTCAAATGCAAAAATGTTGAAAAATACATCACTGTTAGCTTGTATTGCTTATAGTGATTAGCCAAGACCATCAAAGAAATGAGCGAATCCCATTTCTTCTTGAATTGAATTGAATTGAATTGAAAAATCTTTATTGTCATTTTGCATGCACAAGGTGTATACAGAACGAAATTTCGTTGCA
>JAUZNJ010008351.1:0-18140 GCA_034780135.1 Jordanella pulchra
CAGTAAAAAAACTAAAAAAATTACCCCCCCCCCCCAAAGAAAACAATTGACTGTTAAAACTGACCAAATAATACAAGACACTGCTGAGTTTTTATATCCAGTTTTGCACTCATAATGTGTTAAATGTTAGCATCTCTAACAGGCAGCAAGGCAGACAGCACTGCAGAAACATCTCAAAGTCACCGGGAGCAAGAAGCCAGACAAGAGGAGGATGAATCTAAACCTGGTCACCCAGGATATGGAGCCAACAAGAAATTTCCTTACATTGATGAATAATAGTCACAACACTAAGTTGTAACAGATGGCCAATCCGACTCTTCCGCTTCCCCTTCTGGTTTTCATCCAACCTTTCAGTAGAACATCCTTTTTAACGACAGTGAAGTTCTACTGGTTTATCTTCAATGTAAAAGCTGTTTCCATTTTATTCCAAAAGAAATGCCCACACTGTACCCTGATAAAGTCAGATAAAAAAATACAAATAATGGTGGGTACTTTAAATTGGTTTTAACTTTTATAGAACAGAATAACTGGACTGAATAATGAACGTAACATTCTGAATGATAAATGTAAAAGCACTGTTTTATTTCTGTAGGATGCAGGAAATGAAACCATTTTTAAACTCACTTCCTGTGTATCCTAATGTGGGTTTCTAATGAGAACAGAGATCATCGGGGACATTTGAACATGTATCGGATGACAATCTTAAACCAACACACAATATTGTACTCTTTTTAAAGTACACGTTGTCAAATAATATGACATCATTATTAAGAGGAAAACAAAGTAAATACTAATAGCATTTCAAGGCTCACAAGCAGTACATTTGCTTTGCAGTTGAGTTATTACATAACATTTGATCACATTACCCAGGAACAGATATGAAACTAATCAGACCAAAACAATTATCATTAAACCCATTTTAGGCCAAACTGGTAAGGCTGTTTCTTTCCCACTGTCTGATTATAATTTTAAAGCCAGTTTGCTCAGAGGATTTCAGACTTAACCAACAGAATGTAGCACACGGATTTTAGACCGAACACCACAAGTTTATTGATAACCTTCTTCACAATATATATAAAATAGGCATTAAGCCCAGAGTAATAACTTTGTTCTGTGTTCTAAACAGACTTTGCTCAAAAATCTTCAAACAAGCACTTATTTAAAAGCTTTACCATAAGCTCTCATAAACATCCAACATACTGCAGCCCAGTGCATTGACACATCTCCAGATGCCTTATAGAACAGTGTCATTTGCTTCATGTTTTTCTACTCATATGAAAAAAACACACTTCATTGATTTTTCTTGCTTTTTTTGACGTACATAGTGATAATGTTAGACAAGAGTTTCTCCTGATGATGCAACACTACTTTCTATGAACTGTCAGAATGCAAACTGTGGATCAATAAAATCCTTTCCACACTTATCAGAGGTATTCCCACAGACTGGTTAAGTTCTTTTAAACCATCTTTTCTGCATTTTCCCAGGTCTTTCTGCATGGAGTTTGAATGTTCTCCCTGTGCATGCGTGGGTTCTCTCCAGGTACTCCGGCTTCCTCCCACAGTCCAAAAAACACGACTGTTAGGTTAATTGGCATCTCTCAATTATCCCTAGGTGTGAGTGTGTGTGTTTGCATGGTTGTGCGTCCTTGTGTGTCTATGTGTTGCCCTGCGACAGACTGGCTTCCTGTCCTGGGTGTACCCTGACTTATGCCCATAGTCTGCCGGAGATAGGCACCGGCCCAACCGCGACCCTGATGGGTGAAGCGGGAGAAGATGGATGGATGGATGGATTACTCTCCACTCAATATTCAATGAATTCAAGTTGATAAGAATAAAAACCCAATTTTTATACAGTTGATTTCATTAAGTGCTTTATATGAAAACAAGAAACATATTTTAGAAGATTGATTATGATGCAAATTAGACTCATTAGATATTCATCAACCAAAATCATAACTAATATTATCCTAAACTTAGTGAAGCTACATTTTAGCTAAAGTCAATTATGCTCATATTTAGATCCAACAGTAGTACAAATGCTTTTAGTCAAAACTTGTGTGAAAAATGTGTGTTGTGTGTCTCAACCTGCTGTAATAAATCTCAAAATATAATCCTTTAGCATTACAAGGGAACTTTTTTTTCTCAAATCATAAATCAGACTGGGAGCTGAATACCTATTATTGGTGTTTCCAGATATGCAATATAAATATTAGATGTATGATTTAAAAAAGGAAGCATACTTTATTTTTAAAAATGAATAATTGCCAGAGATTCATGAAGCTGTTATACATGAATATTTAGAAACGCATCATTCCTAATTCGTACCATATCTGTTCCAAGGCATCCAAAAAACAGATCAGATCAGATTATGAAGAGGAAGACGTGGATACCTCTAAAAGACATTCCTTAACACAACAAAGATTAAAACATTGGAAAACAAATAAATACCAGAAGTTTACTTTGATGAAATGAAGCTTTGATTTTACCATTTCTAATGTGCATGAATTATAATAAAGAGGAAATACTGAAACATTGGTAGTTGTGCTCTATTCAACTGCCATGACAACAATCCCATATAAAGCAGCTTGACCTTATTCTCTTGAAAGTGATGCTTCAGGCCCTCTCGGCTGTACGGCTGGTCCCTCACGATTAAACGCGCTATCAAAGCGCGGCGTGACCTCACAGCGGATCAGCAGAGTGTCGTCTTTAATATAAGCTCTCTGATTCAGCTGCTGCAGATGCATAAAGGTGACGTAGCCGAATCCTTTGGGGTTGCGTGGATTTATAGGTTTCTGGAAGGCTTGCAGGTCTGGCTTTGTCTCCATGACCTCCATGTGATGCTGACTCTCAGGTCCCTGGTCTAAAATGGCAAGCCGGATCGTCCCTTGAAACGGCCAAGTCAGCTGCCCGTCAAAAGCTCCTTGCATAGTGTGGACAAAAAGGGAGATGTAGTTGGAGCAGCGTGGGGCGTTGGGTGTCTGCAGGTGTAAACGCAGACACAGCTTGTAGCCTGGACGGCCTGTGTAGAAGCCAGGGCTGTGCTCAACCACTGGCTGGCCCGCCTCCTGGTTCCGTAGGAGGACGGAGAAACCTTTGAGGCGCCAGATGAAGATCCCGTGGCACTGCTGGGCTTCCAACTCTTTTACAGTTTCCTCCAGCATTGAGACTCTCCGCCTGAGCTCAGCAAGCTGCCCTGCCTGCCAAAGAAAGGTGACAGGTTAGTTTTTAAAGATTTAAAACTGACATGTTATGTTTGTACTAATAGATCAGTGAAACTGTTCAATCAACCAACTTATAAACCCTCACTTTAACGAGATAATGTAATCCATTTTTCATATAAAAAAAGCTTGGCTCAAAAAGGAGATGAAAGTCTTTCTTTATGAGCAGATAACACCGAGCGATATAACTCAGCCTTGAGGTTTTATAAGCAAGAGTAATCACTTATCGATCCAAAGTCAAACTAACACATAATCTATGTTTTAGTACAGATATATTTGCATTTGTTACAGATTTCTATTCAGAACTCATGTAGATACCGAAAGACATGGCGTCCACAGTTGCAGAGATCTTGCAAACAAATAAATAAAGAAAATTAAAGGCTCTTTCAAGCAACCAACATTTTACATAACACATTGCTTGCTGACCTACATGCAAAGAAGGAATAAGAAGGCTGGAAAGACAGGAACCTGCCAGCGTTCTCTGGCATTAGAGTGAAATGACAACAGGAGAGTTAATCTTACTGAAAAGGATTAGAAATAATCTTACAAAAAAAAAATTGATGGACACACACAAGAGAGTTCAATAGTGTTCTCAAAGCAATACGAATGACTTGAATCAAAATGAAAGGCAATAAATGGCTCTTCTTCAGCAGATCTGATGTTAGACATTTTAGATTAATGATAATGAGCTTAACTTGATCAGCTCTTACTTGTGTCTCTTTTAATATGATGAGCTCCCGCAGCTGGTGGTCCTGCTTCACCAATCGCCCATCCATCTCTCTGAGCCTCAGCATCTCCTGACTGGACTGACATGAAGCTGAGTTCATGCTGCAACTCGCAGCCCCTCTGGACCCCCCACCGGTTGTCACTGAGGCAGCAGCACCAACGTCCTCATAGGAAACAGAAGGCCCGAGCGTCCCGAGGGGTTTGGGCGACGTGCCATTAAGGCTGAGGCTACGTAAAAACTCTGCCATGTAGCGCATATGCATCTGTGTGAACTCTTGCATGTGCTGAGCCAAGTCATGGCGCTGCATCTGCATGGATAAAACAGTCATTGGTCAGACGTATTTAACAACTCGGGAACAATTTCTTAACAAAAGGTATTTTCTTATATTGTGTAATAAGACAAATGACATACCCTTTCCTTACATCCAAAGATGTTAAAGTTACAGGCAATGGGGGCTTTTGGGCAATCTGTATCACAATGTGATACCATCTTAAAAAAAAAAAACAAAACAAAAACATCAACATGAATCAAGAGTTTACAAAAAAAAAAAAGAAAAGGCAGAAAGGATGCATAACAATGTAATACAGAAACAAGCCAATCTAAACTTCAACTACAATGAAACCATTAAGGTTTATTTAAACTGCACGTGTATTGTTACTGGGTCTGGAACAGTTCCCTAAAATCACAACAAAGAGGAAAACTGTAAGCTGTAAACAAGCCAAACAGGTAACGGCTCATTTCCTGTATTACGGCTCTTACCTGGTCTCTGATTAGATCCATCTCACAGTACTGACACATCACGCTAGCAAACGGGCACTCCTGCTCATGTAGCTAAATAAAAAAGGAAAACCAACAAAAAAACCCAGAATAAGATTAAAACAAGACCAGTCCGTGTTCTCCTCAGTAAATAATAATGATTGGGACAGTTACTGGTGTCAAAGTTAACATCAATGAAATGTTCTGTCTTTCTGTTGTTTTATGGTTTAAAATGAAATGAAATAATACTGTTGAATAAATAATAATCACATCATGTTTATAGCAGTTAAAACGCTGATTATTAATAAATGATTCCATCTATTTCTAGAAATTACCATAAACTAAATGCACAATTCCTTTAAGCATCGTACAGCATTAATGGTTATAAAGAGAAACATTTATTCAAAAGGAAAACCACTCTTAATTGGTGATACATTAATGTACATGATTAATTAGTATAAGTGTTTAAAAGTGCAAAAAAATGTTAATCAAAGTTACACGACTGGTTGGATTCTTCATCTGTTCTTAGCAGGAGGAACAGCCTGATCGGCCACATGTCCTATCCATCTTTTTGCATTTTAAAGCTTCCAGTTTGCATTTTTATTGTTATTTTTTTTTTTTTTTGTTCCTGGATAAAATAGTATCATGATTTTAAGTATTTGATGCCAGGGAAAGCACCTCCATAACAACCCCTGCATTTATTAGAAAGTCTGTCATGCTGTGGAAACTAAAGCAGTGCTGGCTATCATTCACATAATGTAATGGCTTTTTCAAACTACTCTGCAGGAAATAATCAGGAATAAAATGAATAATTATAACATGAGCCAAATATCATTCAAGCAGGAGCCTGTAAAGTGGCTATACTAGAAGATAGCCCAACTAATTACCCAAATATCAGGCTGTTATACTTGATTAACTTCTATAAAGCGCAAACATCCTTAAGGTATAATATCCTGTATAATAAACACATGTTAACTACTTTTGAATTTAATTGGTGTTTAGCCTAAATTTCTGTTTGGGAACATGCCCCACCAAAAAAATCAATAAATGTGTTTTGCTTTATGAGCTTGTTTTACTTTTCTTATTAAATACAAAAAAAAATATTTCTTACAACCCAGTTATATAAAGAATTTATACCAGCCCAATAGTGAGATGTAGTACCTCTTTCTCCTCATATACAAAAGACGTCACACAGTCTGGACATGACATGGGCCTTCTTTGACACTCCACAGTTTTGTGCTCCTCTATGTAGCTCTTTCTCACAGGTTTTTGACACTGAGGACAAGGCACAGTGGCAAACTGACACACGACCAAATGATTCTGTAAAAAAAAAAAAAAACAAAACCCAACAATAAATGAATTTATTTAATTATATAACTGGCCTTATAACTTTAAGTCATATAAAGGTAAAAACAAAACAGTTTTTTGTCACTTAATGTAAAAAGAGTTATGAATGAAGTAGATTGAAGGCAAATAGCATAAAAAGAAGCAGGAAAAAATGACAGAGTGAGAGAGTTTGTGCTTGCTGCTGTGATGGATTGGGAATCAGCAAAGAGTGAAGTCTTTGTTTCCAACACGGTTTTCATGTTGGTCCTGAACTCTTTAATAAATACACGTTAGCAAAGCAAGCATCCTTCCCTCTTTAAGCCTGGAATTCAATGTGATTTTATAACACATGCCTACTGGGACATTTGTTTCCATTCTCTTGGATGAATTTAGCTGGAAAGACTTTTTTCTGCCATTAAAATGCTAACCTCTAAATGTCGGAGCTCCATCTTGTCAGCACAGCCAGAGTTTGGACAACGAACAGTTAGCGATAAAATCTCCCTTTTGGCAAAGTTATCAGGAAACAGTTGATCTTCTGACAGCATTTCATTGTCCACAGGGCACCGCTGTCCTGTATCACTGTTTTGCAAGAGGAAAAATAGCAATTAATTAGACAGGGCATTAACATAATCAGCATCCACATGGGGCTTTATATTTTGGCAAGAAAACTATTGAAATGTTTCTTTTTATTCACAAATAGGACAGCATTGCAGTTTTTTTGCAGATGGCAGTATTGCTAATAAAGATAGGAAAAAAATCCTATAAAAACAAAAACCATTTTTTTTTTTCTGTTGAAGAAAAAAATCAGTTTGATTCTCTGCAAATATAACTTACCGAATAGATTTCTCAATACAGCTCTTGCAGAACCGGTGACCACAGCGCGTTTGGATGGCATTCCTTAAGGCCATCAGGCAGATAGGGCACTCGTATTTACTCTCGAGGGGTGGGTCGAATTCCACATCATAGCCCTGAAGGGGGGCAGCAGCCTGAAGACTACCAGATGAGCTGTTCATTAAGATGCCAGAACTCTCCGATGGGCTTAAAAGGGATTCCCTTTCTTTTTCCAGCATTGCCAAGGCACAGTCAGAGAGCTCTGCACCACCTGCTCCTCCATCATAGCTGTCCTCCTCCAAACCCCCCTTATTGTTATCAAAGCAAGCCATCTGCACAGTGATTAGGAGTTCCTAAAAAAAGAAAGACCAAGAATATTTTTAATATCTACCAGCTGATAAAGCATCTTCAGTATGATACAGATTTTTGTTTTGCATATTAGATAAGAAAAGTAAAGCGTAGATTTTAAATTTTCAGTTTAATTTCAGTTCAAATAAGTGAATTTATATGAACATAGATTTATATAAAAAAAAAAGCATTTCAAGGTAATTTCCATCGTAAAAGAAAAAAGTTAATCCAACTGCAAACACATTTTTTTTATGTTGATTGTGTGAATGAATTATCCTGCTCCTGAAGACAACATTTTTTTCCCCGAATGTATGGTACCTCATCACTCCAACTTAGCTGACACGAAAAAAGAAATAACAAAAATGAGCTATTCATCGATCTATATATTAAAAGAGTTAAATGTATCTCCTTTCCTCATGTCCTTATTTGAACTGCTCACTTCAATTGCCTCCAATGAACAAAACGCATTTTTAACTTCCTCCTTAATCTATAGAGCCAAAACAATGAACAGCAAAATGTATACATTCCTGTTTTTAACTTTTTTTTAAAGATACGTTGCTTAGTCACCCATTTTCCAGATTTCTGAAAAGCTATGACATTGTGTGCATAAAGACAAAATCGTTTCACAATAAAGTGAGGATTGCTTCAAGAGTTTATGATTTCATGAAATCAGCTTTCCTTCCAGGAAGGATGAATTAAAACATAGCTCCTGTAAAAACCTTTATTATACTCTCCCTCTCTGTCTCTATGTGTGTATATATATATATATAATATATATATATATAATATATATATTATTTAACATATCGTAAGAATAGGCATACTTTAGTCATATATACATTGATCATTTTCTCTAAATCAAATCAATCCCTGCACATTCATCCTCAAACAGTGTTTGTTTACTGACTTTATCAATTTATTACATATATAAAAAATATATAGGCAGACCTTGATCTACACTTGAGTTCTAATTGATTGTTTAAGGCAGTGAGCACTTCTTCTGATGACTAATGTTAAAGCTATTATAGCTATACCGTGACTTATGGCTGGGAACGTTCTATGACTTAATTCGTACAGTAAAATATATGTTAGAAAATGAACCCAATGTCAAACTAGTTATATTCTAAACATATACTATACCTTCAAATCATAGAAGTGTTAGCAACTGTTTCATCTGACTGTCATGCCTTAGATGCGGAACTGCAACCTCGAACTTTGCGGCACTCAGGAGATTCTAAAAGGAAGATGACATAAAGTATACTGACCGAAGCTGAAGAGAACACACACACAGGCTTTCTTGGTAGCAGAAATAATCTCTTGTCGGTAGAAGCCAAAGTTTTATCTTCGAAGTTTACCCACCTTTGCCTTGGAACGCCTCGAAGTTTTAGTTTCAGATTTCCTGTTTTTCTTTTCCTACGTCATCGATGATGATTTCAGCGGCTAGATTTTTGTTTGCTGGTGGTAGCGAGCGCCATCTAGTGGTAGGAGTCTGGCGTTGATGAAGAGCAGCAAGAGACAGAAAAATGGCGGACCTCAGGAAAATCTGTCCTGAGTACTTGCCCTCCCGTGTCAGCCACACACAGAAAATCTCGTTTCAGGGGAAGCTTTTCGTCTTTCTTTGTATACTAATAGTGGATTCCGGAGGAGCCACGACACACTGGGTCGTCACAGAGGATGGGAAAATTCAACAACAAGTATGCCAGTTAGCTCGCTGACCTGCTAACGCTTATGTTATTTGGTTAGCCGACAGCTAAGAGTGTTTGTAGTAATTAGTTTTAAGGACCTCCTTTATAGTGCTGTTATAAAGCATTTATTGAAACTACTAAGACTTATAAGCCCCGGTCATGGTTTTTTTAATGTTGCCATTGTTAGTTTTAATACAAAATGTATGTTGAAGTGTCGTATCTTGATGAGATTAAGTAAGATAACGTTACATTGTCATTTGGTTGTGGCTGTCCAAATCGATATGACCGCATGATTTCTATGTGAAACGGGTCCCTATCGTGGAAAATAGTAGCAGCAGTCTTTGACATGGTTTGCACACTTTAATAAGAACCAGTCAGTGTATGTTTGACAGACATCTCATGTATTAAGTGTCAAGTTTTTTGGGTCCGACAGAATTTGTAAGCATAACTGAAAGTAATAGGATCGACTTTTTGGTACTCGTTAAAAAATTGGTTAGCCGTGACACACATTTGGTATTTGGCTAACATTCGAAACAGTTGTTGGTTTAAACACTCTGTGGATTCTGAAAAATATTAAAGGACATAAATATTAGTGAGATCATACATCTGGGATGAAACCAAAACAAAAACAGGCAGTTTACCAGTTATGATTATGATATTCTGGATGGATTCATTTACTAAATAAAATATTCAAACATAAAGAAATATGCGCCTTAAGTTATAGAAAATGCTTATATGATATTTAACAATGGTTCTAGTTCAGTTTTTATTAGAAGTGATAATTGTTTTGGAAAAGTAAGTTTATAAAACACATTTCAGCAGTAAGACAATTCAAAGTGCTGTACATTAAAAAAAAAAAAAAAAAAGGAAAACTATCACAGAGAAGTAGATTGCAGCATAGAGGTCATGGATTAAATAAGAAATATTGATACTTGGGGGAGAATACAATGAATAATTAAAATGATAAAATACTACTAAACAATTAATATTAAAGTAACTGATAATAACATGAAAGAAAGTCATATTGCAAACTTCTCATGTTTAGGTAGCACAGTCTAAACAAATACATTTTTAATCTCTAGTTAAAGCAATCTAGTGTTTCAGGACTTTAACACTTTTCTGGGAGTTTATACCAGATTAGTGGAACATAAGAACTAAAAGCTGTTTTCCCATGTTTGGTTCTGGTTCTGGGTATGTAGAGATTCGACCTGAACCAGAAGACCTGAGCAGTCTTGGTTTTGATAAAGTAACAGCCATCTAGTAAAATGTATTTTGATCCTAATCTATTCAGGTATTTATAGACCAACATAAGTTTTTTTTTTTAAAGTCTGTTCTCTGATAATGAATGAATTTGTTTTTCAACATCCTGCTGAGACATTAGTCTTTTTCTTAAGGTGATAGAAGGCTAAGTTTAGGTTAATTTACGTGTAACAAACCCTTTCATCAGCCAAATGGTTACCAGGTTTAATGTAGAATAATATAAACTCAGAATATTCTGCCTTGAACAAAACATGCATTTTGTTCAAAACATGTTTTGAACAAAACAACCTAAGTTAATCCTAACATTTTGATATGATTTGCTTCCTGTTTTGGATTCAGTCTAGAGCTTCTGATACTTATTTTTTTTATATATATACCATAAATTCAACAATAAATACAGAAAGTGTAACCATAGACAATAAATGATTTTCTGACTTTGTTAATATTATTAGGTGAATCTCTCATTATTGTGTCCTGCAACAGTAAATCAAAAGCTGTTTTTTGAGAGGATGGAACAGCTAGTTGTACAGTTCAAAGAAAAAAAAATCTTTAAAAAGGCAGATACATTCTTAACGTATCTACATTAGAGGTTTGATCTGCTGCCTAACTCTGTTCTCCATTCAGGTGGACTCTCCTTTGAATCTAAAACATCCTCATGATGTGGTTATCTTCATGAGACAAGAAACCCGCGTGAACTACCTCAAGACGCTGGAAGTATGTCGATTTTTCTTCCAATTTTACTTTAAAAATTATGTTAACAGTAGTTGAACACTTTAAATACTTGTAACTTTCCTTTTCCTGGTTGTTCTGGTTTGTCTTATCTGAGCAGAAGCAGCTAGTAGCACAAAAAATTCACATTGAGGAAAATGAAGACCGAGACACAGGTTTGGAGCAGCGACACTACAAAGAAGATTCAGATTGCATAATGGCAAAGGTGCCATTGGGAGACTTGGATCTGTATGATGGCACTTATATCTCCTTGGAGAGTAAAGACATAAGGTACGCTTTTTGTAAACGATAGAGGGATACAACTCTAAAAAGAAAAAAGATGGATGTAGTAACACAAAGCACAGCTTCCTAGCTCTTACTGAATTTATGAAGAACCTCAGAGAGCTGGTTATCCAGATTCTTTTTAACTTTGCTAGATGCCAAAGCTTTGAAAATGTATATTCATTTAATTAAACTCTTCTCCTTTTCCTCACAGCCCAGAAGATTATATCGATTCCCGATCCTCTCTGCCCCCAGATCTAGAAGAGCCAGATTGTGCAAAAATAATCGAGCTACCTTATAGTATCCATGCTTTCCAGCATCTCCGGGTGAGAAGTTCATTTAATTTTGCTTTAGACCCAACAACTTGCAGCATGCTTTACATCATTGCAAAGATATTCAAGAGATTTCCTCATAGTCTGTCTTGGTGAACAGCAATTAAGTAAACTTTCAAACTTTAACCCTTGTTTTATTGACCTGTACTTAAAAACCCAATCAGCTGTTTCTGGTGCCATATATGTACTGTATATAACACTTTTTAAATGATTACCTTTCAGCTCATATTATCACGTTTTTACTGTCATTTCACATTGAAGTTGATTTTTAAAGAAATTGTTTGATGTTATGACCTTTTCAGTTTAGACCTTTTTACTATAGCAAGTTTTTCGAATTTTAGCAACACTAATTTTTCCCTCATTACGGACGCAGGAGAAAAAAAAATCATGAAAAGTATGTTTTATATGCTTAAGTTAAAATGTTGTATGAGCCTTTACTTAAATAATCTCACACCTTGCAGAATGTGTGAATAATTTGCTTTATTAATTCCAAAGGTACATTAAATAATTGCAATTCATTTCTAATTGAAGTATTTATTCAATTTAATTCAAATGAACATAGTAACTAATTGACAAAACGTATGACTTGATTAATTTCCTAATGGTTGTTTTATCATCATAGATTTTGTTATATTATGAAGCAGTTCAATGATTATAGAGTTATTTTCCCTGCACTGTCTGTGGTGTCAGTGGGAACTCAGTCCAGCTCTGATTGTGTTGTCACTTATTTTCCTAATATTTAGGGCACTGAACGCAGTCGTTTTGTTTGTTTTAGGGATTATGCAAACTCTCAACTGAAGGCATCCGTGTTTATGTTCTCTCGCAAAAAGCTTTAGCACTGAAATGTTTTTCACATTGTTTGCCTTTTTGAAACAGAAGCTTAACTTTTTTTTTTTTTAGGGACAGCTGCAGTATTTTATAAATAGAAATAAAAGATATTTAAGTTGGAACATATACTTATTTGTAAAGTCACTTGAAATAAATGTTGTTGTTTAGAGTTGCTGATTTAGCAGCATTTCTGGGTAATGTTTTCCTTTGGTTCACTGCAGGGTGTACAGGAGAGGACAAACTTGACCTCTCCACTTCTTTCTAAGGATGACCCCATTTTTAGTTCTTTGTCCAAAAAGTTTGGACGCACTATTGATGAAGTGGGCCACCACATCCATCAAAGCCTTCTGAAGGTAAAGCTTCTCTTTACAACTTTGCTCTTTTCAGAGTACAGATGGTTACATCATTCACTTTCTATCATCTGTCTGTCTGTCTGTCACATTTAACTCAAGTCCTTTATTGTTTGAATTTTTGAAAGTGAACGTTCATTTGCACAAGAGCCTTGAAGCTCCTATGTCATGCTTGTTTAACCTTCAAAAAGAAAGGAAATATTTCAACATTTGTACCGTTTGCCTATACAGTATAATTTATAGGAATACTGTACGAATGATGAAATATTTCCTTTGGAACAACTAAGTGTTCATTTGTTCTGAAATATTAGTTGTTTTCCTTTAACCTGGAAGCATTATTCAATCTCCTTGTGGAATTTATTGTTTATTGGAAGTTTCATTGTAGCTATTTTCACCTCTTAATCTTAAGCTAAAGGAGAACAGTTACTTTCGCTGTGCAGATTAGGTGCTGAAGGGAGCAACTCAGCTCAGAGCAGAAATGATCTTACTCTTATCTTGCTACTACACAAAAAATGGGTGTGTTGTTTACTGGGCAGGTGCAGCACGGTCAAGGTTGGTGCTTCCTGGAGGGAGTGAGTTAATACTGTCCAACATAGGATGGTAATGGCCACACTTTATCCATGATAGGGAGAGGCTGCCACTCAGAGAGCACAATTCATGAGGATTCCTAAGACATTCATGTGCATGATTTTGATGAGAGAATAAGATAATAACATGACTAAAAGCTCATAAAGTAGAGTTTACATGATATAGGCCCTTTAATAGGCATTTGAGATCCATTGCTGAAAGCAGTCTAAGTGTGCTGATGAAAAATTAATGGTCCATAGATGCTTTAATGTTGGGACTTTCTCTCCTGGGGAGCTTTGAAGATGGTAATACTCTGATTTTTTGTTTTGTTTTTCAGAATTCCTCTTCCTGGGTGTTGTATAACATGGCATCATTTTACTGGCGTATGAAGAATGAGCCTCAGAGGGCAGTGGACTGTGTAGTGCGTGCTTTGCATTACTCTCCAAGGTATTACCAGGCAGGCCAAAGGGCCTCTACTCTATCATACTATGTACTGTGAGTAAGCTCACAGGTGTGTGTGTTGTTTTTACAGGCAGCATAAGGATATAGCTCTGATAAACATGGCCAACATCCTGCACCGTGCCCATTTCTCAGCTGATGCTGCTATCCTCGCCCACGCTGCTCTTGACCTTACCTCAGATCTCTTCACTAGTCATTACACATTGGGGAACATCTACGCTGTAAGTGAAAGTGAAACCTGAACGTAAAACCTTCAGCTTCACTGAATGCTCTCATGTCTGTATCAAATAGATGGTCTTAGGCACAGAGTATTAAAGTTCTACATTGTTTAGATCTGCTTTATGCCTCTATATGAAGCAATTCATGTAAAATAAGGTATTTTTCCATAGTGATTCATCTTTTTTTTCTGCATATCTAAAGAATATTGAGTAGTTTTCCAGGAAAGGATTTTATTTAACACTCAAACTAAGATCAAAAGAAAGCCACTCCTCTCCAGGTTTTAAGTCTGTTACTTTGACGCCTACAAAAAAAAAAGAAAATAATTGTTTGACCTGTGCCGCATCCGTAGTCCTGATTTATATTCCTCTATTGCTGTTTTGCCAGATGCTTGGGGAATACAACCACTCAGTGCTGTGCTACGAGCAGGCACTGCAGGTACAGCCAGGCTTTGAGCAGGCCCTGCGGAGGAAACACGCTGTGCTCTGTCAGCAAAAGCTGGAGCAGCGCCTAGAAGCCCAGCACAGGTAGGCCAATACTCGTGTTTATGGTCTAGCAGCTTCTTTGTTCTTTTTTTTTATTGAGATGCACCTTATATTTCATACACAAAAACACACGGGTCTGTTCAAACTGGGTTTACTGCGCAATTTAGAAATGCTCAATTGTTAAACTGCAAACATTTGTAGAATTAGACTGTTCTGTTTGTTTGTGTGGTTGATAAAGAGTTAGCGGTTGCAGACTCTTATTTCCTGTTCTTTTGTGCTCATGCGTGTGCCAACTATCCTGTATGATTGATGTGTTTTTGTGTGGTTGTAGATCCCTGCAGAGGACACTGAATGAACTGAAGGAGTACCAGAAGCAACATGACCACTACCTCCGCCAACAGGAGGCGCTGGAAAAACACAAGCTGCTGCAGGAGGAACAGATTCTACGCAATATTATCCACGAAACCCAAATGGCTAAAGAAGCTCAGCTTGGTGAGAAACAACTCCTGGAAACTAAACTAGGGCTATTAAATAAAGACTAAAATAATACTAACATTAGTGTTTTAACACTTTCATCAGTTTAAATGGCTGAAGTGACTTATACTTTTTTGTGATTCTTGCTGGTTGTCAATCCGTTTGGTAAAGAAATGCAAATGATTACAGTGAATAGAAGTTCTTTATTAGGGCAGAAGAAGAAAAAAGGAATGTATAAATCTGAACAGATTTCTCTTGTATGGAAAAATGTCCCTGTTGTTGAAACAAATATATGTATTTAAACTTTTATGTTTGCAGTTTAACAATTTATAGCACAGCATTTTACTGTTAGTTTGTCCCATCTTAGGCTATGACCCACACTCTCCTTTAAATGTGATTAATTCAGACGATTCATTTTCTTTGGTTTTAAATCAAAATGGTTATTTACATTCCTACAAAGTGAGTACCTGATGAGTAACTGTGGACACACTCTGACACAGATAATGCGAGAGTGTCACATATGTTGTGGTTTATGTTTCCTCTCAGGAAATCATCAGATGTGCCCGCTGGGTCAGCAGCAGCGCCGTCTCTACTGCCCCTTTGACCTCCCAGTGCGCTATCATCGGGGGGACCTTTTTGAACACGTCCAACACGTCCAAGTGAGTTTTAGGGTTAAAAAAAATCTAGAATATGTAATTCAAGTCAAAAGTGCAAACACAAGGAATAATTCAGATTTTTTTTTTATTGTTATAATTTCACTTGCGTTTAAGTTACATTAATTGTGAATATCATGTACAAAGGTTTGGTGAGTTGCACATGGCCTTACAGAGTTGTAAAGTCTTTATTATGGCAATTACCATAAAAGTGAGTTAAGGGAAGTGACACTCCCTCTCTGCCTCAGTATAGATGAGCTAATAAGCCAAGAATATTTCAGGAACTCAGATTAGCAGCATTAGCTGAGAACCGAAGCTTTATAGGTCATAAAGTATCTTTCCACTCCCTAAAGAAGCACCCAAGATATCGTTCCACTACTAAATAATGTTTATTAATGTTTCCATTCTTAGAAAACCTTCCAGCCTATGGTAGTACTGCTTAGCCAGCACTGGGGAAAGGTCAACGTATATGCTTTAAAAAATATTAGAAATGGAGTCAAAATTGTTAAAGACTTTGGTTGAATCATATATTTTTTTTTACTTTTATGCATCAAACCCAGTTAGTCTGTATTTAGTTTACCCTCACAGTAAAACACATTTGTTTTGTAATACTACAGCTGTATTCTAATCCTAATTCTAATCCTGTTTAACCAAATGAGAGTAATGTTGATGGTTGAATCTAAAGTTCTTCTCTGTTTGATGAAAGTTTGGAGAGGCGGTGTCTGTAGCCTCCAGTGTGGCTCTTGTATCAGAGCGCAGTTCCAACCAGACCGCTTCCAGTCCCCAGCTCCGTCCTACTGTGTCCGGCGATCAGGATCCCGCTGCGGCGCTCTGGGCGAGCCATCAGGATTACACACAGGCAAGATTAGAACTGATACTCAAGTAGATTTCCTTTTCTTTTTTTTACACAATCTACAAAAGGAATCAGACATGAAGGCCTATTCTATGTCCTATACTGATAGGAATCTATTTGTAAAGGCTTTAAAATCTTAGTAGACTGATTTTGTTTTTTGTTTGTAGGTTTGAGCCCCTGATTGCACTTATTATTTATTTATTTTTGTTCATTCTCTGTTGTCTTTAACTGATTAACTCAACTAGATTACTGATTTCTAACCTGTTAGTTCTTTCCTGTTTTGCATTAAGCTGCAGACAATACTGAACTATAAACATATTTCTATTACACTTTGACTATCTAAGCGGGTTGTAGTAAAACAAACCTGGCAGCATTGATGGTCTTAAAAGTTATATAAATATTGATGCTAGTATTACTTAAATATAATGTAATATTTTAGGTAGTTTTAGTGCTTTTTAAACTGCAGAGAAATAAAACCAAAGTTATTTGGTGCCATCAGAGAGTAGAATAGACAAACTCTGAACAAAGACAATCACACAGGTGATATTAATTTATCTTGGACTGTCATGACTTTCATAAGTCAAATAAAAAAAGTGCTGTGTTTTTTTTTTTTTGTTTTCAAATTTAAAGGTATTTTTTTTCCTTGTTTTTACTTGCTTTAGTTTTATACTCATATGTTTTAAATGCATGTGTTGAGAAAATCACTTGATAACTTAGCTCAATATTATTTAACACCAAAAGAACATATATCTTCTTAATGAACTGTTTGGTGGTAGATATTCATTTAAATTTGTTGTTTTCTTTTACTGATAAAACAGTTTATAAGCAAGACTAACTAAAATGTTCTGTTTTTTTTTAGGACACACAGAGGATGCTGTGGCCTCAGAGGTCAGACTGTTCCCATAAGTACCCCATTGTGCCACCTGCTCACCTGCTGCCAACCTACTACCTGTTCCCTGAGACAGAGGGACTTGGGTTAGTGCACAGCTCTTCATCATTCTCTTTACCAAAAGCCAAAATTTATAGTTGCAAAGGTAATCTTCTCATTAGATGCATTAGTAGCTCCTCTAAAAAGTGTCAGTGTAACCAGGGTTTCTATCCAAACCTAGTTCTCTCTTGGTCTTCTTGTACGTCACAGACTAAAAATATGTTATTAGAAGAGCAAGATGTTTTATTAAGTTCAGACAGTCAACTTTTAACCCCTTGGTCGTTTAATTAACCTTGTGATCAGATCAAAATAACTGAAGCAAATACCTGATTTTCTGCCTGTTGTATGTAGATTCTTTGTTTTTCCACAGAACCTCGCAGACATATATTGACAGTGTCCTGCATCAGCTTAATGTTTAGTTTAGCTCATCAGTTGTTATATTTGCTTAATGCCGCCTCTAAAGCAGGCAGTTATTTTATTCAAAATATCTTTCCTGTTATAATTTAAAAACAGAATAATAGAAAACCCTCCTCTTAAACAAATCAGGGTTTATTCATTTTCAGTATGTTAAATTGCCCGCTGGAATCTCTGTTTGAGTCGTCCTTGATTGAAACACCAATTACTTTCTTAGTGAACTAAAGACATGTAACCGTTAACCGTTGGGATTTAATCACAGAGCTTTAGGTAACGTCTCCTAATGCTCACAGATTGGTCCCTTAAATAGAGCGTTTATTGGCCTATGCTTAACCCTTTAAGGACTACCATTATAAAGGTCCAAATGAGCATCTTTTTACATTTTTGGATGCTGCAGAGTCATTTTTAGGAGCATTCCAATGTTCTTTACCTTTATAAAA
>JAUZNJ010008362.1:0-18140 GCA_034780135.1 Jordanella pulchra
CTTTGTGAAGTGCCTTGAGATGACATGTGTTGTGATTTGGCGCTATATAAATAAACTGAATTGAATTGAATTGAAAAGTTAACTGAAGCCGTATATGTGATGGAACATTTTATCTGGCAATACAGAGTATTCATTTTATTTTGAAGTATGTTGTTTTCTGATCTGCTTTTGCAACTTAACAGAAGTAAACTTGTCTTCACTTCTCAGTATGTGTACCAGCCTGGGGTTGCTGCAACGCGTTATCACACTACTTCTGCCCATCATGCTCCATTTTATTTTATTTTGTAGGACGGCTGACCAAAGTTGAAGACCTCTTGCAGCCAAATAGTTAGTGTTTGCAATTTTGACATTAGCTAAAAACAGACCAGTAGCTGTCACTGTGTAGATTAGTTGCTAAAAAAACCAGCTTTTTGTCAACTTTGAGCAGAAATCATCACACTTTGCTTTATATTACCAGTCGCTAATTGGAGAGAGTGGGGAAAGGGGGGGGTTACTGGGCAGAGGCGGCGTGGTCAAGAGTTGGGTGCTTTATGGATTGAGCAGGCATTTATAGAGAACAGCAATCCATTTTTTTCCCAGTCCGATAGCAATTCTGTGGCTGAGTGTATCGGTCAATATCTGATCTGTTTCAACTGTTGAATGAATGAACCTCTTTAGCCTTGACATAAATATTGTTTAAAAAAAGCTAAGAAATGAACAAAATGTATTAACGAATAGGGAGCTAAAATAAACCAAAGTTCCATTTAAAATGCACTGGATTGGATCTGCAATATCAAATCCCTGATCCAGTTATCGTATCGGTGCATCTCTAGGTATTTAGTGTCCTTCCTACATGGGATGAGGACGATGATGATAACCAGTCGTTTTCCAGGGCAGAAAGGGACTGCTGCTCAGAGCAGAATTTATAAGGAATACTTGGGCATTAATGAATAAATAAAAATACTTTTTTGGACGATATTTTTAATCAAGAAATAACTAGGCTGGGCTATATGGCGTAGAAAAATCTTTTTTTTAACGTATCATGAAAAAGAACATAACGTACTTGATTCACTAATTTATCAGTCATGAGATGTCTAAGAACAGAAAGTGATGAACAGATGTCACTCTGAACTCCGGAAACTCAAGGAGGGAATTAGTTTGAAAAAAATCCAGATCTTCCAAAAATGAAATCTCCATAAACAAAAAGAAAAATCAGATTAATCAATAAAATCAGTCAGCGCTAGATACAACATAGTTTGCATAAAAAATATATTTTTTACATGATCCAGGCCCTTTAAGGGTCTAATGCCTATAGATGAATGCACAGTACCTTTGTTTCTCCATAAACTGGAGTTAAAATGGTCAGAGGCTGTGCTTTTGCACCTCTGCAGCCGCACATTCCTATCCCTGTGGGCAAAGCTGCATCTCACATTTTTGAAGCTGAACAGTTGCCACAAATTACATGATTTATTTGTAGGATAACAATTTCCACACGGTTGAAATGGTCATAAGTTCAGCAAACTCTTTAAAACCTTCAGAAAAATCAGTATTGTCTATGAGTTGGCAGTGTGCTGCAGCATGGTCACTGTAAACACAGTAAAGATGGACCAAACTCTGGCATCTATTGTGTGTGTAAAGTTCATAGATTAGCACAGAGCTACATACAAAAATGACTTCATGTTACTGTGGTTGTGCAGGATGAGGAGGAAACGGAGAACCAATGATAAGAACCAGACTCCAACATTCTATCTAAAGGATTTATTAACCTTTTCTTCTTTGGAGTCAAAACATTTTCAAGTTAAGAATTCAACAGCACTGTTTGTTTAGCTTTTTTCTGCCCTTTTCATTCTTCACTCTGTTGTTTGACACAAAGCTGCTGCCGTTGTTGAGTAAGCTCTGCACTGGCGGGTTGATCCCTACATATGGGGGACGGGTCTGGCTCTTATTTCTAGTAGATGTTTTCTGTATGCGAGGCCATTTTAAAGTTTTGGAGACATGCGTTTTTATTAAGATTTTAATATTTAAATTTTATTTTACATTGTTTTTTTTTTTTTGTTAAGCGGAATTGAAAAAACAAAATGGTTACTACCTCTTAAAGACAATGTCACTCACAGATTTTACGTACATGAACCTTTTTAAAGAATAAGTCTAACAATTGGGCAGAAATAGAGGAACGTTCCAGGTTTAATAACTTATTACCAGTTGGTTTAAATTCCTAAATGGTTTAATCTGATGGCAGGGTGTATATTTACCTCAGAGCCTCTGAAAACACAGCTGAATAAATGCTATTATGACTCTGAAGGCAAAATCACAGGATTTAAAGAGTTTAACACAAACACTTGTCGGAGTTTCATGATGAACGTCTGGCTTTTTTTTTTTTTTTTTTTTTTTTTTTTTTTTTTTTTTTTACCATCGTCCAGATTGTGAAACGCAGGTTGTCCTGCACGTTTCTGACATGACAGCTGTCCGACTGTTTGAGGATTATCATGCGGCTGCGCCCACGTGGCTCGGATGTGTAGCGGATTACTTTAAAATGGGTCTGGACTGTGCAGGTTTGTGCAGAGAACTGTGGTCTGCTGCAGGCTGCAGGGAGGCCACACTCTGTAGTGACTTTATAAAAGGGGAAAAAAAAATCTCTGGGAAGCTGCTAAATCGAACTCTGCAACTCCTAATCTGCCAGGAGATTTGTTGACAACATTGTCAGATTAATTTGGGGTTATATAACTGTTTCCTTTTTTTTTTTTTTTTTTTTTTTTTTAGTTTGTGTATCCTGTTTTGTAGTCATCCTGCTTATGTGAAATTTGTATTACCTTAATTTGTGTTGAGCATCTGTTCATGCATCAATAATGAGAAAAATCTTTATTTTGCTGTTAAACGATTCGTTTTTCAAAATGTTGTAATTAGCAGAAATGACACACAGGGAATCCTCCTTAACATAATTAGCTTGTTTTTTTTGCACCAGAAGCCCTAAAATGATCAATAGTCTCCAACAGAAAGGCCTGGACCTAATTATGAACCTCTTCATTCAGTGTTTCTTCCCTTTTATTTACATCCTTATAGCTTTTATACCAGTAACTAGGAGTACGTCCATTTGCTCCAAGTTAACTGTAACTCTGCCGTAACATTGGAGTCTGCCTACATCTGATGGCTTTTAAACCAGACAACATCAGAGTACATGTTATATAATGGAATGTCAGCAGTTGGTTTGGCAACAGATAATGTTTAGTAAGATTAAACCTAAAACACTTCACACCAATGTAAGACGTGTTGGCAATGATGAAATAAACGTTTACTTAAAATAAAATAAATAGAATAAATAGAGGTTGGCATTTATTGTATCTTTTAATGCCATCGTGATTAATTTCTAGTCGTCACTATTTTTGATTTACTGTCTAAACGATAAATTACAATAGATGATGTTTAGAAACAAAGGGTGAATTTTGAATTTCTGTATTATGATTAAATACTGTTTAGGATGTTTAGTGATATAAATTGTACTTTATGTAACTGGTGTTGGATAAAGAAGTACGATTGTAGTGCAGTAGTTGTAACTGTGGGGCTCTGGTCGCTGTGGCATTCAATCACAGCTATACAGTTAGAACGACTTCAAAGAATTATTAGAGTGTTTTTATCCTGGTTAATTTTATGGGGTATAAGATAATACCACAGAGTATTGTAAGATTTTAAAGCCATGTTGCCATTGAAGAAGCAACAATTGCCTCGCTGCATATAGCTTATACATGTCTTATCTTAAACGACCTCAACATAACCTGCACATAAGCACACACATTTATTGGGCTCTAAGTGCAAATTGCTTTTACTTTTTTTTTTTTTTTTTATTCTTTTTGGTTTTATTCATTCATACATAATTTTCTCTATTGGCTTGAATGACTGTCAGTGCTGAAGTTTCCCTTTACACGGATGTTTACAAGTGTTGTTTTTGCTCTTAATTATGTGGTAGATGGGTCAGCAGACTCTGATCTATTCATGAATGTTAGGGGTGAGCCTCCTCTACTGCTGTATGTTTAACTTATTGATTCTTTACCTCTTCTGCAGCTCTAATGGTTGCACCAACATGAAAAACACTGTTGGACCAAATAAAGGACTAATCTCTGTAATCAGGAGTGAAACTTGCAGATGTTTGTGTTCTTTATTGAGATCAGTACTAACCAGAGGGGAGATTTTAGATTTTTTTTTTTTTTTTTTTTTTTTTTTTAAAGATGAAAAGTACAGAAGTTCAGTAGAATCTACTAAAACAAGAAGCCTTAATTGGTGCTGGGCAATAATTACATCTGCAATGTAATCACAATTTAGCAAAACACAAGTTTTAAATCTTAGAGGGCCCTTAGTTTTGGTCACATTAGATTAAAACCGGAAAAACACCTAAGGTGGATTTAACACACTGCAGAAAAGAAAATGGTGCCATCTAGCATGTGGACCATGAAAATAAGTAGAAAATTTTCCCACACAAGTAGCAATAAAGTCCTGCAACAAAAGATTGTTTCAAAGTCATGAAAACAAACAAAAAAAAACAGAAGGAAAACATCTATATACTTGTGGTTAGCGCAGTGGGAAATCTAAATAAAGTCGAAACTGCAATTTTGATTTTAGAAAAAAAAAAGGGATTTTGAAATTATAATGAATCAAACTGATGTTTGACTGGAGAGGTACCATGAAATAACGAGCACATTTGTTTTTCTGCTTCTACTCAGTGAAACCAGAGTTGTTAACCTGGTTGAAGTGATACAACCTCTGTCATGTTGTGTTCAGACTGTCCAGCGTCTTCCTTAAGTCGTCTGTATAAAAGTCTGCAGTTAAAACAAATGTGGTTTGTTTACATTTACAAAATATCTTCAGTAGATCAGGGGTGGTTCTACAGGGGTGGAACAGGGGGCAATAGAGAAACGTTCCTCCTAAATAGAAAAGTAATTGTTATATACCTGGCTAGGAGGACTACAGTCAGTTTGGAGTCCAGATTCAGCCCGAGGTGGTCTTGTTAAGCTCACCACCTAGAGGAAGCTGGTCCGAGATTTACAAGTTTAGTTCCCTATCTGGTCATTCTGGTGTTTCAACTCTCTTCGCTTCCTCCATATTGAGGCTTTAGCTTGTTTTGCTGTATATGCACTGACAGTCGGTGGAGGTATTGCAACTTTCCCTTTGTTGAACTGCAAGCCTCTGTTTCTCAGATGGCCCGTGTCACTCTTGGAGAAAACGCCTCTTATTGAGCTGAATGGAAACTGGAAGCTCTACAGAATGAATCCCATTGGTAGAGAAAACTATCTCACTAAAGTTAGAAGCCTGCACTATAAATGCCTGGATTTCTTTATATGGGCAATCAATGAGTCTTTTGCCACACAATAGACTATGTGAAAAGCATTTTTATCAGAAAGATTAAAATAAAATTGGGTAAAGTGCCTTTAAAAAAAATAACACCCAAAACAAATTCACTTTATATTGGTGCAAAATCATTTCATGAAAACCACGCGTATGTTTTGTAAACGTATTTTTTTTTTTTTTCTTCCCATTAATTTGGTTAAGAAAACATGCCAGCTAAATGTTCTTTACTATTCAGTTTAAGGAGGTGTTACAGAGTTTAATGATGCTGCCACCTGTGGCAGCAACACGCAGCACTCGTCTGCTCGTTCTGGTAGCCCAAAGCGTGCACTGGACAAGGGTTGTTTTTTTTTTTTTTTTTTTTTTTTACTTTCTTCACCTTATCTGGAGTTGCCATTGTGGTCTGAGTTAAACTAGATGTCAGTCGCTTCTGAGTATCCAGAAAATCCATTTGAATATAACAATTCAGTAGTTTGCCAGGTCAGACCAATTCAACATGGACGCCCTTGACGTCAAATTCGCCAAGCAGCGTTAGAACGACCGACCCGAAGTAAGTTCAGGAAAATAAGCTACAGGCTATTGATCCGTTGGTGCTGAACTACTGAGGTGTCAGTCTGCTCTTCAAACTATGTTCTAGTTGTAAAGGGTCAAATAAAAAGGCTATTTTGAAGGTATGTTTTTAGCAAAAACTTGCATAAAGTCTGTTTTTTTTTTTTAAAGAACAAATTCTGTTCACTTGTGAATTAGATTTTTGTAAATTGTCATTTGTGTGTAAAACAACATTGAAGACTTACAAGTTCAGGCATCTTTTGATCAGTCAGAACTTCCTGTTGACAAAACACTTGGGTTTAAAAATACGGTTTAATCTAAAACTACCAATGAATCTGTGTCCTGCTAAGATTTCTAATGGTTCTCTAGCTGCTGTTAGGTGTGTGTGTGTGTGTGTGTGTGTGTGTGTGTGTGTGTGTGTGTGTGTGTGTGTGTGTGTGTGTGTGTGTGTTGAGCAGTTGCCAGTTGTTTGGATCAACTATCAGTTAGCCTCTCTTCTTGCAAGGAACTTCTCATATCGGTCAGTAACAAACATTGGTGTCACCAAGTGGTATTTATGCTTCTCTTTGTCTCCCTTTTTAAAAATGTTTTAAATATTCGTTTCTACATCAGTCTTGTATTTTTTTTTTTTTTTTTATGTGTTATCATATTTTACCTTTTGATCATCTAGTTGCTTTGACACCTGAATATTTATTTTTTTCTTCCCTTGAGGGACAATACAGGTCATTTCTGTTCTATTCTCACCCAGTTAAAGCTAAAAAAAGCTCCAGCTGTGATCCTGATGTGGTGGTGATTAATAACTGAGCTATTTATATTTCAAACTGCAGCTTTCCAGAGCTTCTGTTTTTCATCTCAGTCCACAAGGAATAATCAGAGTTTAGCATGTCTGTGAGAAGCTCTCTACATGTAGACGGTCCAAACACCTTAATGCTGTTAACAGAAGGGAGCGATCTGATAGCAGAAGCCGTCTGTGTATTGTTTATATGAAGAGGGTGGGTCTGTGTGAAGCTAAGCTAATCCCCTCGAGTCATGGAAAGAAAATCTCTCCTTGACTACAGTGACCATGGGTGACCTGAAGCTGCTGAGGCTCAGTGACGTTTTAAATGAAGGGAGAGCTTTGGTTTATTCTAAGAAACATGCTTGATATTTATTTTTCTCTTATTTATCTGTATATGTGGGGGCTGGTTATTCTGCAGCAAAAATAACAACTAAATTTAGACCATCAGACCTCATTTTCTTTTGTAGCTGCATGCTTTTTTTTTTTTTACCTCTGCCGCCTTGTTTTGAAGAATAGGCTCATGATAAAAATTGAGCATCAGAAAGCCCTCTCTTTATGCTTTATGCAGACATGACTGATACAAGATTATAGAAACCATCATGGAAGAGCAAAGAACCTTTTTTAAATGTAATCTTTGGAGCAGGATAATCCTTTGTGTCCTGCATGTAACAAGGTCAAACTGCAGTGAAGTGTAAAGGCAAACTGAAACGTGCACAAATGCACCTAGAAATTATTAACTATGAATGTTTTTTGTTTATGAAGATTTCATTATTGGAAAATCTGGATTTTTTTTTTTTTTTTTTTTTTTTTTTTTTTTTTTTTCTCAGCAGTCCACTCCTTGGGCTTCCATAGCTCAGAGTGAAATTATTACTTTGTTCTTAGCTGTTTACTCATACCAGATAAAACTAGCTCACTGTGTGATACCACATTAGGTCTTATATTTACAGTTTGTTGTGAAACAAAATTAGCTTGTTTAGCAGCTTGAATTTGCAAAATTACAATAAATCTCTTTTGTCCTTTGTATTTTTATTTTCCCCAAACATATTTTTGACAAGTCTGATGAACAGTTTAAAAAACAATCTCGTGATGCAAAAACGATTTGCTTTCTTACTTCATAATAAGAGGGGACCCTTAAGAAGAAAACTGGAACATATTTATCCCTGAGATTAGGTCACTCCAATTTACCAGTTTCAAGTATCTAGGATAATTGAACACTGCATCAAAATCTCTTCCAGAAACATCTGGTTTGACTGGGGAGAAAAAAAAAGCCCAGCTTCATTCAGGTTTGGGTGAGATTCTGCATTAAGTGACAGAACTTCACAATCTCAGGGTTTTGTCTTCTCTATTGGTGAATAAGTAGCTGTGCTGAAAGGGAAACTCTTGCTTAACCAGGCCTTTGGTGTTTCTTGGAATCGCCTCCCTCTGCAGGGATTTAGTCAATTTAGTCTCAGACTGGGTGAAAGGACAGCTCATCTGGCAGGAGGTTGAGTTTATGTACCTCCACACTAAGTTTCAGTTAGGGTGGTTCTGGATTAAGTCTCTCTCAGAGCAGATTGGGCAGACCCAGAACTTTCCGGATGGACTTTAAACCACCTCTGGTCTAGGACCACTTTAAGGTCCTTCATAAAGAGTTTGAGAAAATTCTCTGGAGAATTTGGTGAACAGATGAATGGATCCATGGAATCAGTTTTTTTTTTAGCCTGGTGATAACAGGGTTGAGCTAGTGTGATCAGTCTAACTTTACCCGTTTCACAAAAGTAAAACCAGGCTCAGGAGGTCCAACAGGTTGAAGCCAGCTGTAGGTTTCCAGATTAATGTGCAGCTGCAGTTTCCTTCAAGACACCATAAAGTCGATCAGATTCCCAGCGAGGCAAACCTTAGCCGATCAACTGAATGCCTTAATAGCCTAAAATACAAGTTTACTAAATTATTCTCTTAACTGACTTCATAAATTATATAATTAAAGGAGTTACTTGTCATTTACTCAAATGAACAACTTTAAACTTAAGCATTAACTGGATCTTGCATTACCTTGCAAGCAATAACAATTGTTGTGAGATTTGTACATTCACAAACTCACAAAAATACATCTTGCCAGCAGAAGCAATCAGCTCCATACAGAAATGTTTTGGACCAATGAAATGCAGGGATGTGTATTACGTCAACACGTCAGAGGCGGAAGGCTGAACCAAAACAAACATGGTTGCACCGGTTTTGGCTGGAATACCATCCATTTATTTTTGAAAAACGAGTAATGACACACATTTTGCTATTATGGATGGGACGATGTTTGTGCGATCTGACTATTAAGTCGAGTTTGATTTGACACATCTGGGCGCGGTGTCTGTGGTGGTTAGCGTGCAACAATGTACGGAGGATTCTGTCCCGGCCAGTCGACCTTTTTGCTGCACGTTTTCCCCTCTACTCCTCTTTCCTGTCTGCTTACTTTCAAAAAATGACTAAAAAATAAACGGTGCCTGTCTCAGCTGCTACTGGCTAAAAACCTGACATGGTAGGCCGATACCCAATCAGCTTGAAGAATTGTACTTGAACGTCCCTCCCTTTTGCAAAACACTTTTAACAGGAGGATGCCGGTGTGAAATTCAGAATGAATCACATGTGTCCGTCTGGCTTATGCCAGGTTAGATCTGACAGATAAACAATTAGTAATTTTATTTTTCTGCTCACAGTCCCCCTCTGGTGTCGTGGTTCAAGTCTTGTACTGTAATACGAGGGACCCAGTTGGATCTAGAAGAGAATCAGGCATGATAGCCTCATAAAAATGAAATAAAATAAAACGTACACAGTAACATGAGAATAACACGCCTTAGGCACATTTTAAACTATTTAGATGCTAAAGAAAAGAAAGTTGATTTTGGCTTTAGGCTTAAACTCCTTTGCAGGAATGTGTGGTGAAGTTTGGAGCTCTCCGAGAGCGCTCTTCTGGCCTAGATGTGCTCTAAGAGTTGGTGAGATATTGCTTTCCTCATTGGTATCAAGTCTGTTTTAAGGGGTGTTGATTAGATATTTGTTTGGCTCTTGTGTGCGTCTTGGTTTGACTTTTAACGACTCCTCAGGTGTTTGTTCTGGGTTTATTGCCTGTCATGGTTGATGTAATCAGGTAGGTGAAGGTGTGATCTCATTGAATGGGAACCGTTTCAAAGGAAATGATTCAAATGTGAAAGAACGAAGCATGCTGCACAGACATGCACACATGCGAGTATGAAGATTTCAGCTGAGTCTATGCTTTAGGCATCCATATGATGAAATCCTTCAAGCCATGAGCTACAGAAACAAGGTTTCTAAATGACCATCAACATATCATCAGATATTCTGTTGTTCTAATCTTACGTCTACAGATTTGTATCTCGATCTGCTTGACTAAGGATTTCATGAGCAGAACGTTACCCCTGGTTTGACTGTCTGCTTCCTCCTGAATCCTAACGCCGGTTACAGGCAGCAGCATTCCTATACAGTTAATCAGTTAAGTGGAAACCGATCTGATATACGATTATTCACCCGTTTCAAGGTTTAGACTATTGGTTAGGAAAATGTTACAGTCTGATATTCATCAGTGGAGTCGTGCATAGATTTGATTCTTGGTTGATGTTGAAATACAAGGAAAGGTTTTGATTTATTCAGGAAGCTTATCTCTGTGTACCTGTGCCGACTTGCTGACTTGCAACATTTCCCCCAAAATATCATCGCTTTTGTGTTTTTTTTTTTTTTTTTTTTTTTTTTTTTTTAATACCCAGTTTCTGTTGCATCTGAACTTCGCTCAGGATTACTTTTGTTCTAAAGATGAACCTTAAGAAAAAGTCCAGATTAATACGTCTTTGTTTCAGATTTAATCCAATTCAGTTTATTTATATAGCACCAATTCACAACACGTCATCACAAGGCACTTTACAAAGACAATTCGATCAAATCACACAATGAGAGGGAATTTGTCTAAATCTGTCCAACGTATTGAAAGGGATGCGCGTCATAAGTGACTTTTACCATCAGCTTTTAATCAGACATGGCTGCTTGTAGCCATTGCTCCCAAACTGTGAGGCTTGTGAACGTTTCTTGAAAAAGAGGGCAAAATAGAACATGTAACAGTTCACTTCAGTAGCTTCACTTGGTCGCATTTCTGGATGCTTTAACCAAATGTTTTTTTTTTCAAGCAGCCTTTCAGGATCACAGTTAAGAAACTTTGCTAAAAAAACAAACTCATCTGAAAATAAATGAACTGCCTCAATCTAAAGTAACCTTTAGGATATTTTAAATTCTCTTATTATTATTCCTTTATTCTCTTTTATTATCCTTCACTATAAACTCTCTATATACAAAGAGTGGGGAAGAAAAGCATGTTTATTTCTAGAACTGTGTTGTTCAACCATGGTCCTAGAGGCACTTTGGTCTGCATGTTTTAGATGTTTCTTTGCTTCAACACACTGATTCAGATGATTGCAGTCAACCAAACCCTGTTAACCTGCTAGCAATTGATATCAGGTGTGTGAAAGGCTGGAAATATTCAAGACATGAAGGATGCTGTGCCTTGAAGACCAGGGTTGAAAAAATACTGTGAAGCTTGATGAATTCTTAATAAATTATTGTTTCTGTTAATGACACATTTAAATCAGTTCTTCTTTAATAAAATAAAAGCCTTATGCTTGTCTTTATAATTATTAGAATAAATCAAAACATCTTCTGATCAGGTTTACTCTGTTGTTTGCTCTGGACAGCTGCAGCTCCTCATTTGCACAAAGAAGCAATGAAACCACAGCGTAGGGCGCCAGGCAAATTTATGTTAAAGAGAATAGGCTTATTTTGTTTGCCCTCACTGCCTCCCCGTAATAACCTGTTGAGTCATCGTGTTGGAAAACGTTCCTGCTCAGCTAACCATCATGGAGCCTCATGGAAGTCGATCCATTTTATGAAGCTTCCTGTGTAAACTGGACTCGTGGCTGCACCTGTTCAGTTAAACATATATTTGAACTGCAGAGCATTATTTCCCTGTTGAACCGCAGTGTGTGCGCAAAACAAAAGAGGGAACCTGGTTCCAGAAGGTGAAGGCCTTGGGTCGTGACTGGACTCTGATACCAGGTGCTTCCCAGTCAAAACACAGTCCCACAGCTAATCGGAGCGACGCAGTCAATGACTGAAGGTCAATTTGATTCCTAAGTGACTTTGGCCTAATTTGTCGGCAGCAGTTGGCTTTAAGGTTGCGACTGATCCATGAATAAAGTGAAACGTTTTAGGACCTCCTGTCTATTGATACTTGGCACCCAGAACAGTTCTGATTCTGGACCCGGATGAAAGGAAATATGAGCCATAAATTCACGTCAGATCAGATAAAGGCACAGAAGCATCAGCCAATCACAACATTCGGTGTTGAGTTATTAGGACTTTGGGTGGAGTGGTTGTGATTGACTGTTTCCTTGTTGAGACAAATCTGAAATGTTAGGACTGTTTATGGGATTTAAAATAAGAGCCAGACTGATTGTCGAGGCTTTTTATGGTTCCAGGACTTTCTGGGTCTTATCTCAGAGATGCTTTATGACCAATGGACTTTGGGTATTTTTGTAAATCTGACTTAATCTGCAGAATGAATCTGTGTTTTCCAATATTAGCTCAGACTACAGTTTCTTCACCTTTACTTGCAGCTGGTCTGTCTTAAATATCCACTGATAAAAGACTTGTGCAACTCTTCCACAGCTTGTAAAACTGCTGCAGGAGTGGGAATGATGTGGCACTGTTGCTTGGTTGCATCTTGTTTGCAAACACTAAGGTATAAATGGGAGGCGGCAGCGACTCAATGTTCTGAGTTTCGCATTTCTTGTGATAGATGCCCTTTAACTGGATCAGTACCTCGCTATGCTCTCCACAACCCAAACACGGCTGTTTTTCTTTTGTATTATTAAACTTCCCTAAACATGAAAAATATTTTTACTGTAAATTTAGGCATTTTCTTTGCATTTCAAGAAATTTGATGTAAACAAATTCAGGAGTGCCATGACTATCATGCAGTGTCTCATTGCTTTACAGTTTGACTTGAAATGGACTGTATCCAGGGGTTTTTCCTAAAGACTGGTATTTATAATACTAAAATTATTTGACCAATGGATTTGGTATCTCGGATCTGTTTCTTTTATCAGACTGACAAACCTCTCTGAACTCACTTTATTCATGGGCATCATTGGTCCTCTGTTATACAATGTAGCTGGTAATACTGTATGTTTAAAATGTATCTGTATTTATAGCTAATTTTGTTCAACATTGGGTTAGTTATCCTCTGTGTTTAGGGCTTCACAATAGTTGATCTTTTCAGAAGAGAAAAATAATAAACATTAATTTTACACCAGGCCCTCGCAGTGCTTGGATACTCCGACTGAATAACCCAAACGTGTAGGACAGATTTTTGATTTGTTGTGTGACTGTTTGGTTTTATTCTTTCTGTGTTACTATTTCTGATTTCCTGCTTGGTTTGGAGGCTGTTTCAGTGATTGTTGACTCAAGTTCCCATCTTTTAAGGTAAACTTATAAACCTATCTTGATATTGTCGCCTTTCAGTTCTTCACTCGATATACAAAACTAATGACTACTATTAATATCTTAAATTTTGTGAAAAACTTAGACTCTCTTATGTTGCATCATTTTTAGACTTGTGTTTCAGGTCTTGTTGCTGACATGAGTTCAGGAAGATGTAAGGCTGTGAGAATAGCTCCAAAACAGACATTAAGCCAATAAGGTTAGCCCTGAAGATGAATGAAGCTGAACCCTACAGCACTGTAACCTGAGCAGCTGGCGTGCAGGAGGTCACGTTTGTGCAGCAGCAATCATTGATCCCCTCGTTAGACCCCCGCCTGACCATGTGAAGGCCAGCTGTCAACATTCAGCTCTCACTGATAATCGACCTGTTAGCCTCTGAAGCTAACGTGTCGTTACATAACGGGTCAGTTTGCTTTGGGGTTGTTGCTGCTGCTGCTGGTTTTTACCCAAGGGCACGGGAAAATCTCAACCTATTGTTTTTACATCTGTCAGAAAATACAATTAGTTTATTATAAAATTAAGAAATATTTTAGTAAAACAAGAGTAAAAGTAAAATTTTGAAGAAAGTTTACTTTATTTGACTTCAAATCCTTGTTTACAACTTATTTTGTTTTTTATTAATTTCTTTAATTTGCTGAGGGATAATGTTGAGACAGGTATTCGACTTTCATTACCTTTCATCAAGTTAATACACTTTTTTTTTTTTTTTTTTTTTTTAGATCTGCCTTGAAGTCAATGACATTTTCTTTGAATTAAAACAATCTTCTGTTCTAACAGAAAAACTGATGTAGTGAATATTTTTTTTTATCAAGGTTGTATATCATGTTTCTTTTATGCCTTTTTCAATCCCCTATAGCAAAAGTAATGATGAAGTAATGCCTTTAGAACTACATTGGTCTCAATTTTTTATAAAATGTTTGTTTTCCTTTAAGACTTGCCTCCAAAGTGAAGCAACCTCTCCAAATGCCGTCCATTAGTTTTTGCTGTATCACAAAACTTCTGAGGCTGAACAAAGTCCTGACCTCTGGAGGCTAAAAAAACTGATCACAACTTAGACAGGTTTCTGCCCTGTGCAGCTCTGCCTCACATTACCCCTAACTGATTGGGGTTGGTGTTTGTTTGCAATGCTGGCACAGCGCAGTTAAGGTAGGTGCTTCCTGGAGGAGGCCTTCTTGTGTCGATAATCTGCACCCGATTTACTGAATGCTGTGAGTCGGTCTGGTTTTAAAAGATGAGGATGATTTTCTGTCCCAGTCGATCACCTTTGTTCATGAGATGGAGATCATGACCCAAAAAACAAGATCCTGGATAAAAGCAACCAAAGTGATTTGTGGACATCAGGGGAGCTCTGTCATCCGTGGGAAACTCGAGTAAAGCCGCTGTTTCTCTGCATAGGAAGATGGTTTATGTGGTGCAAGCCTCTATCTTCTTTCCACAAACAGCCCAAATTTCACCGGAATGCCTTCCAGAAAAGGCTGGAGGATATCTGTGTCTCCTTCCTGGAGTGTCCCCCTACTACTCCAAATTCTCAAAAAGAAAGTGTACAGTGGCAGTACATTTCTGTCCCCTGAGGTACTGTTTGAACTTGTGTACCCCTACAGGGCTAATACTTAAACTTTAAGGCACATATTTGTTCTTTTCGAGGGCCTGAAAGGTATATTTTTGTTCCCAAGTGGTAAATGGTACATATATGTACTCCTTATTGGTAATTTGAGGGTACAATGTCAGAAGGTAGACTAGAAGCGAAGAGAAATTACAAGACGGTAACTAGAAGTTAATGCTTTTATGCAGATTTTAGATAATAAAATAAATATATAAATATTAATACATCCTAAACATTGACACCATATGGATTTTTTGTTGTAAAATCTTAGTTCCCTTACCATTTGACTGACACTTTCATACATACAGAGTAAAGGTTGAAGAATGGACTTTCAGACAATTGACACGTACTCTTTTGATGACATTTTGTATGTTGTTCAGCATTCTGGGTAAGTTTCTGATTAAATAAAAACTAATAATTATATAATGTTGTTTTGGGGCTGCACACTGGAAAGGTGGGTAGCGCTGTTGCCTGGGTTCTGGGTTCAGTCCCGGCCTGGGGTCTTTCTGCATGGAGTTTGCATGTTTTCCCCGTCCATGCGCGGGTTCACTCCAGGTACTCCACCTTCCTCCCACAGTATGACTGAACATAACTGTTAATTGGTATCTCTCAATTGTCCTTGGTTGTTAGCGTGTGTGTGTGTACGCATGGTTGTACGTCTTTGTGTCTGTGTTATACAACTTTCCTAAAGGGTGCAAGATTGTCACCAAAGGTACAATCCTAAACTTATGAAGTACAATCTACAAGGGTACTGATAAGTACCCAAAGTTGAGGGTACCACCCCAGGGACAAGCCTTTGGACCCTTAAAGTTACAATTGGGTACCTTTTTTCTGAGTGTGCAGTGGGGAATGGGACAAGATGAATGATTTAAAGAAGGGATTTTTTTATTTAAATGTTACTGAAAGTATCACTGGAACAAACTGGGTCAATGAACAGTTGCGTTTTAATCAGACTTTGCTAAATTTTGCAATGAGCTCATCTGATAGAATACAGAAGATGAAAAGCAAAAGTAAAGTTTGGCATTCAGACGAAGGCCCAATCCAAAACTGTTCCCTAAACCCTAAGCACCACTAACCCTCTGTTTGAGCCCTCTGCCACATTAAGGGCTGTCCCAAACGATGTAGTGGGTTGGGTGAATGGACTGTTCACTCCTTAAATAGTGAGTCTGCAGAGCCGACTCGCTGGAATTTGGCACCAGCTGTAACGGTGATTGAGGGAACACGTGCATCTTTGTCACACTGACAGAAAATCACAAGCTAGGAAAAAAAACAAAAAACAGGTCTTTAACTCCTAAAGGGAAGGTCCTCTTTGAAATACTTTTAAATGACTAAATTTATTTTTAAGAAAGGAGTAAATGTTTGTGGTGCAGTTTGACATCACATCAGAGTCACTGTGTTGCCATAGCAACAACAGTTTTCCTTTACTGTTTTAGAGAAGAGGTCATCCCACTCTCCTTTATCCCCCTCCACCTTCAACCAAAGCGCCTTCCACAGGTGTGACTTCGAGAGTGACAGTTGATAGTTAAGGGGTAGAGAGTAGGGGGCGGTTTTGGATGGAGCCGCAATGTTCAACCCAAAAAGAAGATCCAGCAATGGATGGATTACTGATGTGGTAGAGTATGGCACTAGCTTTGAGCCAGGCATGGGGAGCAAATTAGTAGTCAAGGAGACCAAGTATATGTTGTGGGTGAGATCTTTTTCTTTAGATAATTGGTTGAAACCTGATTAATCAAAATGGGATTAGGACAAGAATAACTGGAGCTCAGCTGTCGTACCGAGCTGGAGTGGGTCAGCACTCCTTTTAGAGCTGTGCTGAGGGTTGATGTTTTTTGATGCATCCGTCGACACCTTTTCTAACTAGTGTCTGTGTTTTTATAGTTATCAGTCTCTCAGTGACTCCTGCTCTAGACGACCTTTTTAATTTTCCAGTTTTGTAGCTTTCAGTGTCTGTAGGTAAAAATGGCATTAAGGAACTAAATTGAAAATGACAGCAAATCTGTCTGCAGGGATGCTGGGAGGAATGATTGGAAATGTGTCGTTAAACTTCCTTCATTCCCTGTGATTTTTACAGAATAAAGCCAAACACTTACCATACTTTTATAAAGATGATGTGACCCTGAGAGGTTTTGGTAAAATCAATTTGATGTGTGTGATGTACCCATTTTTCTCATCTCTCACTTCAATCACCTCTGAAACATTTAGGATACTATCCTTAGCACACAGCGTTAGCATCTGTCTAATTGGCTAAACCTTGCATTAGCATGAAAAATGTAGCTGGTCGCTCCAAAAAGTCCTTTGCTATACAAATATACTGATATTGTGATGGTTCCATGATCTGTTTAGCAGCTCCACGCCTTAGCTTTAAACATATGGAGACAGATTGGATGAACAGTGTTTGTAAACGTTGGTTTTCTAGCCTTTTCCCGAAAAGAAATCTGCTTTGATCTAAACTGCTCCATCATAGCTCTGGCTGCAGATTTGGGGCCGTTGTCCTGCTGGAACATGAACCTTTACCTTAGTCGGGGATGAAAGTAGTTTCACATTTTTCATGGTACTTTTAAAATAGGTTTTCGGCTCTTATTGTTTTCTTGTTCTCTGCCTTTGTTATACAGGATTAGATTTTTGGATGGAGACAAACGTAATCCATTTATAACAGTTAAGTTAAACTTTTTATACTTGTAGATTGTGAGCCTTTAGTTTCTCCAGATTCACTATTCAAGTATAAGATTAGAAGGGAAAAATAAAGAACATTTTCAGGGAAGAACATTAATTGTATGACTCAAATCCACAAACAGCCTTTATCTTAAAGCTATGTCTTATAATTCCAACATTTCTGTTTTCTTTTGGGTTTTCTGAAACGTGTAATAATAAATCATTGCCTTTTCTTCGCCCCTTTTACAGTAGAAGGTGAAAAAATCTTCATTGGCATCATGGCAATGAAACTCATCAGATTGTTGCTGGACGTTATGGCCAAATCTTAGATCACGATACGTTTCTCATTTTCGGTTGATATAAGATTCTAATATTGACATAAACAACATGAAGCTTCAGAAGGACTGCCAAAAATTACCACAATGGATGCCTATGCAAACTTATGAAAATGACTGTTACGTCTTCCTATTTAACATTTTTGAAATGGATGGTTAAAAAAACCCATCCAACTATTCATGTGGAGCTACAAGCTGAACAGATTAAATGAACATATAAACAGGTGGTCATCTCTCCATCCTCATTGTCCCATTTTTCAGTCTCAGTGGTTCTTGTTTTTTTCACAGATTCTCTGTTACAGTTGTGGTCAAAAGTTTACATACACTTGTAAAAAACATAATGTCATGACTGTCTTGAGTTTCCAATAAGTTC
>JAUZNJ010008373.1:0-18139 GCA_034780135.1 Jordanella pulchra
TGTGTGTTTTATTGCAGGTTCAAGATTTCTAAGTCTTAATCTCTCTAAAGCCTTTTTTGTTTAACTATGTCCGTCACAGTTCTAGTTGTTATTAGCTGTTGATTAAAGCAGCTTAACAAAGTAGCTTGTTTTCTGTAGCCATTTCCTAGGTCAGACAAATTAGTAAGTATACAGTATTTTATATGGAAATCGTATAAAATACATTAAAATCCAAAATTTCAAGTCAAGAGTGCTATTGGATGACTGAACAAGATCGTAGCAGTTTTGTAACATATTTAGAAAAGTATTTTCTAGGCAAAGATCAAGGTCAAAACAAGGTAAAAACACTATTATATTTTACGGAGCAGCTATAATAACAATATACAGTAATTTTTACAAATTAATAATTGTTTATTTACAACTAATTTATTTTTATTATTATTGTTATTAATTATTAACATATATATTGAGGGCCTACCAATAAGACTTTATCTCTGTATCTGCCTTTTTTGGGATTTTAGGAAGAAACTCCATATACATCACCTAAAATACTTTTGTGTTGAGCATATAGGTTTCGGCTTGTAATGGTTGTTTATAAAGATCCAGCTGGTTCACAGCAGAAGGAAGTAACTTGTTACAATTATCCAAATAACTTTTAAAAAGTTACAAATCTTAGGGTACTTTAAATGTGTTACAATTCTTATTTCTACTTGAGTACTTTGAAGTAACACCAATCTGATTTGACTACAGTTTCTCCTACTCTACTAACCTCAAGTTACATCACTGAATGAAGTGCGAGGAACCAGACACACATTTATAGTTTATGATAAGTTGAGATCTCTTGTATGGACACCACCAGCTGAGGTTGGTGTT
This sequence comes from Jordanella pulchra, assembly GCA_034780135.1. Lineage (NCBI taxonomy): Eukaryota > Metazoa > Chordata > Actinopteri > Cyprinodontiformes > Cyprinodontidae > Jordanella > Jordanella pulchra. The sequence continues at coordinate 853 of JAUZNJ010008373.1, forward strand.
TCATTTAAAGGTCAGAAAATGAAGCTTATATGAATGTTGTATACGGCCACTGTGTCTAACACATTTACTACCTTATGTTTGACCTAAGAATATTTTTGCTGTGAAAAAAAAGATTTGGAAAAACGTTTTTTGTCTCGATTTATTTAGTATAATGACAGTACTTATCCCCTCCTTGAACTACCACCTTAACTTAGTGGAGGGGTGCCTGGATGATGCCAGAGGCTATGTTGTTGAAGACTTAAATACCCCTGGTAGGGTCTCCCAAGGTAAAGAGGCTCTGGGTGAGACAAAGAATGGTTCAAAAGTGTAAGAAATAATGTATGATTTTATTCCATAGATCAAGTTGTTTTTAGAACTGTTCATCAACACACACTACATCAGAACAAACATAAGTATCAGACAGAGAACATATTCCTGGAATAAGGCCTTTTTAGAAAGGCTGGAACACCAAAAGATTATAAAAGGAGATGTAGGAGAAAAAAGCAAAAGGAAGAAATGAAAACTCACAGCTTTCGAGCTGCATGGTGCAGGTCTGAATGTCCATTGGGAAATTCTTCAAGTCCATGGGGCAGGACAAGGTTAGAGTCAACCTGAGACAGAAACACATTAGAAGAAAGAATAGGTTCCATAGGGAAGGTCACATGGCCTTAAGGAGCTTAGGAAAATTATTGTAAAAATAAAGAGGAATGGTAGGGCTACAGATTGAAATAGCAGTATATGTTATAAAAAAAACTCAACAACTTTGCTTTGTTTACAACTTTACATAATGCAAATGTCTATAAAGTCTTAATGAATAAAGAAGACAAAAGGTAAACATCAGTCAAGAACAGAAGATTGGAAAACATCTCGAGTTACCATTTGATCACTCTTTGCACCACAGTAAATGAGAAGTAATTGGCAGCAGCATCCTAACTTCATTTGTTGTGCTGTTAAAGCTTTATAGCTTCAAGGATTCTCAGAGAGGAAAGACAGAGAAAGCTATTTAGGAGTCTGTCTGAGGGAAAGCTGTGTAATTACCCACTGTAATGCATTGCCCAGAGGCGAGACAAGAGCCTCCAGAAACAAACACACTCACACCCATCTGATAATGTGTTATGATGATAAAATATTATTTCCTAAAGAAGAAGAACAAACTACACATATCTCACTGATTGAATTTGCCCACACTGCTTTAATGCTGTCATGTATTTCAGGTTGATTTGATTCCTAATTACTAAAAGCAACTAGGAAGCAAATCAGGTATATGACAGACCACCAGCTCGCTGTATTGGAAATATATTGGTGAGCTGAGAGAGTCTGACAACTAATGTTTTATCTGTCTTCAGTGTTCAAATAGATGGATTTATTTCTAAGCTGAGTTCTTCTTGACCTAGGAGACAAATCGCTCATTTTGGTGACAATCCTGTAGCCACTATAACCACAGATGACTGAGAATCAGCACAGGTTAGATACTGTTAGAGAATGATGCAGGTTTAATAAACCTTTTAGCTATAATTGTATTAATATCACATTTTGAGGAGTGAACAACAAAAATCCCCTCTTACAGGTTAAGTCTGTTTAAAGTGAACTTTGAATTAGCTTAAGAAGAATGAACATCCACAACCTAGTTAAGAAGAATGAACATCCACAACCTAGTTAAGAAGAATGAACATCCACAACCTAGTTTGCATTTTTAGGTAGGAAATCCCCCTAAATCACTAAATAGGAGTGCATAATGGAGTAGTTTGTAGCACCGTTGCCTTGTGACGAGAGAGTCCTAGGTTTGATTCTCTGCCTACAGTTTTTCTGCATTGAGTTTGCATGTTCTTTAGTCTGGGTCCTCTCTGGATACTCTGGCTTTCCCCTAAAAATCCTGACTTTCATTTTTCTGTGTATCTAAATTGCCTGCAGGTGCGTGTAAGTGTCTGAGTGTGTGTGTATGGTTGTATGTCTCTGTGTTGCCCTGGCGACCTGTCTGGGGTGTACCCCGCCTTTCACCAATTGACTGCTGGAGATAGGCGGCAGCCATCTGGGATTGATAAGCAGCAGAAAATGGATGGGCTTCTAAATTGTACAAACACATCTAGGGTAAATTTGGTTCCTATTTTGTGTAAAGATTTTTTGACATGAGATTTAATAGATTTACTCAAAGGTTTGCTATCACAAAAACATTTAAAAATAATTTAAAAATAAGGAAACTCAATAGTAACAACCTGGATAATCTGCATGCAAAGAATAGCTATGTTGACATGCGCAAAATTCCCGATCCGATGCCTTGTTTTTCTTTCATTCTGTTCCATTGTTGAAAGATACTTATCTGGCAAACTTGCCAAAAGACAGCATAGCATTAACACAGCTGAAATCTGTTGCCACTCCATGATGTTTTCCTTTTCAAGGAAGTAATTTAGTGTTGTTGACCAACTGTCTTTCTACAGTGGTTCTTGTTGCAACGCCACCGTCTGCGTTTGGGTAAACAGGTTGACAAAGTGCCTTGCGAATGCAAACTGCAACTTTGAAATAGCAACAATGTTGCAATTTTGTCCCCAGTCGATCTGAGTGTACCAGATTATCAGGTATGAAAATGACCTAAGAGGAAGCAGCAAGCTTTCCTTACAAACATTTTAAATCCGTGTTTTTACCCACGCACAGCAAAATCTACAGCAAATATATAAATACATTGTTAATCATATCACCATCCTCTCAAACTATAGTATAATACTAAATGCAATTAAATCATCTTTCTACGCTTTTTACCCATTTCTTTATGGACCTTACATATATTGAATTTTAGGTCCAAGGCTAGACAAATTTCTGACCTGGCAGTTTTGCTTGATATAAACCCAAACAAACTATAATAACTTAAATTTAGGCTCCAAACAGAGCTACAAGTGATGTCTAAAGTAGGTCTAAATGTAATATATTTTGGTGAAATGTTAAAATCAGATGAAAAAGTAAATATAGAGCCAATTATTATTCAATTCAATTCAGATATACTTCATTAATCTCAAAGGGAATTTCAGTGGTGTAAGCTTATATACTGAACATGAGTAAAGCATTCAATTAAAGGGCAATGTCTATCTTTTACACTGTTTTTATTTACAGTATGGTCGAAACGTTTTTGGCTAACACTTTCTCTAATCACTTTTTCACACTGTGCCGTTTTAGCTTCCAGGAAAAAAAATTCTGGAAGCATTTTTTGACTTGAATTTAACAGACTGTGTTTCATGGTGTTTGATCTTTTCAGACATTTAGAGTTTAAAGTTGTCTTTAGTAGTGAGCTGCTAATAGTAGCACTCCTGGAACCTGCCTCAGCACAACGTAAGACTGCAGATTTAGAGCCACAAACAGATATTGTCTTACAATTGTTGTCTTTTTTTATTTTTGATTCCCTTGACTGAAAAACAGTGGTTGTCTTTTATCTGGCAATGCCCCTAAATACCAACCACTAGATATGCAAAAACCTAAAAATGATATTTGAGTTCTTTTTACCTTATAAAGATCCTCACTTGTTTGAAGTACTTCCATGAACACTTGTAAAATACTTTTTGAATGTGGTTTAAATCATAGACTTAAAGTTCAAAGCATTTTAGAAAATGAAGTTATTTTGTTTCCTCATTCTGAAATGTGACACAGAAGTGATTTTGTCACACATTTAAGTGTGTGCTGCTTTTTGTCCGTTAAGAACTAGGACAAAATCTATCCGACCCACAACATTGAACAGGGTACAGAAAATAGACCGAAATATTGGACTGTGACATCTATAGTATCTCATGACCAGAAATCTGATCCTCCTTTCTGGTTCTGTGCTTAAATCTGCAACATTTCCTCTCTCCAGTGCAAAGTGTCATTTAAAAACTTCGATCAAAGCCTGTCACATGCTTTCTGTTTGGCATTTTCATTAAATCTTTTCCACAGTGCTTTCTCTATCTGTTCTGATGAGAGGACAGATGCAGAGGGTGCTTGTCTTTGGAAATGCATCAGCCCAGATCAAGATGTTCTGGATGATGGGATTAGTTTGCTGTCTGCTTGCTTTGGACAGCAATGACTGGCATTTTTGATTTGAGCTGTTTTTCACACATCACCGAGTAAAATTGCAATCAAATCAAAGTGGATTTAGGTCACTTAGAAGTCATACCACTAAGGTAGTCCAACTGGAATGCAAACAAATGTTCATTGGGATAAAATCAAAAACAGTCAGCGGTTTTATTGTGTAAGTTTTAACTTCACTCACCTAATACTGTAAAGAACGCTGCCATCTTGGAAAATCCGTAGTAGCTTATTATCTGTTGTGACTTCGTGGAAATTGGCTCCTTTTTCATTTGCAAAGAAAAGATCAGGTTTCCAGATCGAGTCTAGCATGGATGGATCCAGATCCAGGGAGTCGTCAGGGTATTCGCTGTAAGCCAGCCGAGGGTCGTTCCACATTTGCCGGAGAAAAACATTGAGCCTGTAGTCCTGTGGAAGAACTTAAGGTCATTTATGGACACACATATGACAAGTGGAAGTTTGATAAGATTAAATGAGATTAAATGTTGGTGCTGTTCTGATTTGATGACAGCTGAAAGTTATAGGGATGATAAAATATTATTTTCCTTTCAATATAACAGATCCTGCTTCATATTGCAAATGTTTTAAATAGCAGTAAAATGTCTATGAGAGCAGATTCTATGGAAAAATGCTATTAAATTACCTCATAGAAATTGAATTTCTCATTGAATGAAACCTGGAATTTTACATTGACAAGGGCATCATTTTTTTTTTTCCTTAAGTAATTGTTTCATATTTAACTAAAAGCGTTTCGTAGGAAATGATCACTGAATAATCCTGCAAGGACATGGATGGATGGATGAATGAATGAATGGATGGATGAATGAATGAATGAATGGATAGATGGATGTAGTACTTTGAATTCAAGCCTTCTATGTGTTGTAAGCTCTAAATGCAAAGAAACATCAAACAGTTTTATATAATCTTCTTTTTATAATTTTTTGATTTTGTTTGTAAAATTGTAATATCCTCTTTATTAGTTCTCTATGCTTTCTGGAGGTCTTTGACTAATTTTCGTCCAGTACATACGCTGTGTTGTAATGACTGCTGCCTTCCTGGTTATAACCGACAGGAGGAACCCTCCTCTGGAACTCCCTCAGATCCCTTTATATGGCTCCTGGCTGTATTGCGCTGACCCAGCAGCAATGACACTATCAATGCAGACCTCTTCACTTCCCTTTATCTTTCTTTCTCAGTTTTTCAATGTTTCATTTTAATTGCTGAGTGGACAGTTCATTATCAGCATGTCAGTGACCCATTGGTCTCTGAAGGCTGCGCCGCTGAGCTCCAAGAAACAGAAATGATTCAGTAGTGAGAGGATTAATAAAGATAGTCAAAAAAGGAGAAGTGGTTGAGTGTTTTTTGTAATAACCAGGGATATCATAGATAATTAATTTGGATATTTTACAACCAACATGCAATATATAAGGATGCATTTCAAAAAGGTTTCTGCTTAAAATTATAAATTGTTGGCTTACCATGGTAGTTTCTGTAATCGACCCAAAGCTGTTGATGAAAATATTGCAGGTGACATTCACAGCAGGGCCTAAGGGAAGAAACAACAGTGTGAATGTACACATTGCTACCTTAAATCAGCATTTATAAGATTAAACTGGTCCCCACTTTAAAACTCCCCATTATACTGTTCTTCTCCTGAGGCTTCAGAAAAATGTCAGCAGTTTCTTCATTACATTTCATCTTTCTGCATTGATTGTAGCTGGTATAGATTGTTAGAGGAAATCAAATCCCTGGTGCTACAGCTGTGATTTACAAGAATCTGAAACTTTCTTTACTCCTGAATGTTTAATTTGAAATATATGGGTAAAAATGTGGTGTAAAACAACATTATACTATCATCTGCTGGTGACTGAAATTGCTGAACTTTGTCATGCCTGGCTATGATTGTCCTTTTTTTCAGCCTGTAAATACTTCGAGAAAACATAATGCTCTGTGCTTGGAGTTTAATTAAAATCAGATACTTTTCATTTTCCATTTGAAGGTTGGACTCAAACATCTAAACTCAAGTTTGCATACTTAAATAGTCCTTAAAATGAAAACTAGAAACATAATGTGACAGAAAAATCCTGACTTATTTCTAGCTAGACTCATGGATTTGTGTGGTAACACATGCATTTACCATTTTTTTGGTCTATGTTATTAGTGTTGGTGTGAAAACCTTTGTACTACATCTTTTCACAACAACCAAATAAACAAATTACAGTGATACCTTTATGTATAAGTCTGGACATTTATCTAACCTTTTAAATAATTTCCCTTTGGGATTAATACAGCATTTTTGAACTGAAATAAATTACTTCAGTCAGAGCATATATAGATACTTTCTGATTACAGATAGATTTTAATTAAAAAAAATGTCGGAAACATTTCTGCAGAATGAGGTATGCAAAATATCTGATACTGCAGTGGTTTATGGTAAAAAGTTGAGAAGCTGAATATGACTTGCTTCATAATCTGGGCTGATTTACTATTTCTTTCTCAAACTGTTTACAATATTTAAGGAATTTTGGAAAACAAAGGTCTGAGCTGCAGCTCCTGCCACATTTTCATGGTGTGCAGTGGTAAAGGATCAAAGTGGTAAGAAGACATCAGAAGACAAATGTTGAATCAATAAACTGGAATGAAGATGATGAACTACAAACATAAAGGATAAACAGGGAACTGCGATACAGCAACAGGATGATAACAGTCGACGATCACACAATGAAGAAGCAGAAAACTCTAACTTAACACAAATGAAGAGAAGTGAATGCAAATCAGGTAGGTGCAATTAACAGAAACACAGAACAGGTGCGATTCATTTGCATCAAACATAAAGATGAGTAAAACCCCTGCATTTTTCATTGCAGTAGCCATGTTTTAGATCATAACCATCTTAAAGAACCCAATGACAACACATGTTTAGTGTTTTTTGGAAACCATCACATTTCTCTTTCAACTTTGGATTTTATAAGAAATTTATAGTGCTATTCTCTCTATGGAGGTTCCTAGGCCTTTTCAAAAGAAACAGGTCCAGAGCATCACTGATTCTCCACCAGACCTAACCCTCCTGTCGTCCTCATTTTTTGTATACACTCTTTGTCCTCCGGGTCAAAATGACCCATCTTTACTAAACCCCATTTATAAGCAGCTTGATTCAGTTTTAAACACCACATTTCCTCTTGCATATTGTAATTCAGCACAAAATGTGTGAATATTTGAATTTTCCATCTTCTCTTGAATTTCTATAGCTTAAGAAAAGAAAAAAATGTGCAAAAAAGGAGTTTGGAATGCATTTTATTTATCCCAATGACTCAGTTTCTTTTTTTTTTTCAGTGAACAATTTAAGACAATGTATAATACAAAAAACTGGAAAATAACATAACTCATTGTAAGCTTTTGAAGGTTTGTGATCGTAGGACAGAAAACTGTGAAATTTGGTGATGTTGCTAAAACTTATTTTGTCTCAATAGTGTGAATATGTACATTCAGTGGACATTCAATGCAGTTTATCACTCAACTTCTGCACATATCTTAGCAATCTGTTGCTAATCACAAACAAAAAACACACGTAAACATTAACTGGTACAACCAGCTTTGATCTGTGCAGACGTACATCAAGTTATATCAACTACAACTTGTAGTTCTTGTGTGAAATACAGAATGAACAATTAGACCAGCTAGAAGATATGTGATGCCCTTGGACTTTCTTGAGAGAACTTTTCAAAGCTGCTGTTATCTCTCTGTATGGGTAATGCAATTTTAAAGAAATATGTCAAAGAGGGTGAAATGTGAGAAAACCCTGGGATTTTGTGGAATATCAGCTTCTGTCCCAGGAAGGGCGTGCGCCTTTTCTGTGCTCCTTTTCTGGAAAGTTTGTCAACACTGAAATCATGCAGGTGGAAAGCAAAGTGTTCTCCTGCATCAGACCCAGCTGATTTCAATAAGTCTCCAAGTTAGTTTATAGAATTATCATAAAAAAATAATGTAACAGTAGGTGAGTGATCACATGATTTCTATTGTTGTAGTTGTATTGTTTCTGTTGCAGTGGTGATCAAGCTGTAAGCATGATGTGTGCAAGCTGCTAAAGTTGATTCACCCGGACAATGTTGTAAATCATATGAACCTTTTAAGGAACCTCAGTCAACAGATCTAAATCCCATACAAGAATTGTGGGACTAAAAATGAAAGCAGCATGAGAAAAGATCCGGGGATATGGGTCATGTCGAGATCATGTGCAGAGAAACGGCCGAAGTATCAACAGAGGACGTGCAAATAAATGTGATACCTGAAATTTTGTTAAAAACAATTGTTGTTTAAATGTGTGTCTTACATTTGATTGAAATCATTGGTTGACTGTTATCTTAAAAAGTCAATACGTGATTCTTAGTGTTCATCAAAAGATGAATATATTAACATTTATTTGAAAGCTTTTTAGAAATCTTTACTGGGCATTCCAATGAGTATTTTGGTGCTGTAATATTTTGGAGTCGGGTCACTAAAACACTTTGTCCTTACTCTGACCTCCTGATTCAGAGTTTTTGATAATGGAGAACTGCAGTTTCTGGTTACTACTGTTGCATGAATTGTTGCAGAGAAATAACAGCCAAGTATGGAAAACGAGGGTTAAGTCAATGTGCAGAAATTAGTTTGGATCAGATGATAAAAAAGCTTTGGAAATATGCCATCAAAACTAAAATACTGCAGTGGTTTTGTTGCACTAAAGTTAAGGGTAATGCAGCATAAGTTAAGAATACTATGAATATATTCCTAATGAATGTCAATTAGCTATTTAAAATTGTTAATGGCTTCACTTTGTGAGAGGGTGGTTACAAGACTTCATTATCATTAAGCAGATATTTCCAATCACTGTCGACAGGAAACCCTGTAAACAAAATATCCACCTATCCTGTTTGAATTTATGAGTAACTGTTTAAAAATTTATCTCCATTGGCATTAATGTTTCATGGACAAGCAGAGCTAGACTTCAAGCAACACAAATACAAACAGGGCTGAGAATAAAAATGCCAGCTTTAAAAGTGCCTCCAAATCTGTTACACACAGCATGTGCAAGCTGTTCCACCTCTATTTAATAAATGTTAGTAAACTAGTTTCTGTTAAATAAATGTTATTTGGAAAATGGTACACTGTTACATGCCTGTCTAACCCTCTAGAATACAAAGCCAAGAAAGGTTTGCTTCTTTTTGTTTCACTGCAGAGACCTACAGGTGTTTATCTCGGTTTCCTCTGTCTACTTTTGGATTTTCTTGATTACTGTTGTGAGGGTCCACGTTGGAATACAGTGTACCTTTGAAATTGGGTCTGATGCGTGCATCGTATCCTGATGTTTTTCCCATGAGCTTGTCCAGGAAATCGGAAGGTGAAAGCTGTGGTCCAGCTCTGCTGGGGGGCTTTATCTCCTCCTTACAGGAGCTCAATCTGAAAGAAGCAAGGACAAGCAGAAAATAAGGGTGATTTGAATATTGTACAGGTGGGGTCTGTACAGTACAATGCAAATATATTTTGTGTTGCTAAATAAAAGGGATAATTTGACAGAAATAAATATAGTATATAAATAATTGTTTTAGAAGTTTTGATGAGTCCAAAATGAAGCCAACATTGACACGAAAGTATTTTACAGAAATTAGAATAGTAGATTGAAGTCATCTGAGATAGAGCTCAGGCATTGCCAGATAGCACCTCCATGATAGCTCAGAGAAACAAATAAGATCAAAAAAGGTAAAAAAAAAATTAAAAAACCTTGCTAAACATGAGTGTGAGCTACGAGGAAGAGCTGTGTTTGAGTGCTGCAGTTCTGTGTTTTGGCCACAGATGTCAGTATTATTACAAACTCCGTCCCGCCTCTTTAAGTTACAAAATTTGATACATAAAGTTTCTGTCAGATAGTGACGACAAGCTTTTATCGAATTAGGAGTTTCAAACTTCATTTCAACAGGGCTTGTGTCTCCCAGCAAATGTTTAACTGTTTCTGTTTTACCAAACCGGAATCTGATCATTTGGTTAATAGCAAGACTCCATATAACTTAAGTTCATGCTAAGGGGGTAATTGAGCCATCTAATTAAGGCGTGATGGACCAGGAACACATCTACAAGCTGTGAGACATCCACCCTGAAGTTCCTTTGTAGTTCTTGCTGTTTTGTTGCTGTTCAGTCTCAAAACAGTATGTGAAGACAAGCAACCACAGAGCATGATGCTGCCACCATCATAATTGACCACTGTCACAGGTGATATCGTGTCGATATTTGATTTCCCATGTTTTTCAAAGGCCAGGTATGTGGACGCAGGTATGCGGACGCACACAATGTCCTGTAGAATCAGATTACTACAGGCTTCTCTGTTTAATGCTCTCTCTGTCTACTCTGTCAGTTTAATTATTGTCTTTCATTTGTATTCAGGATGACTTCTAAAGCTGGTTCCCTTTTTATTAGCTCTAGGAAATAAATCAGATGAAGTTTCATTATAGCGTAGGTTAAAGAGGGCTAAATATATTTACAGTGCCATACTTTACAAATAATTATATGAATATAAAAACATTGAAAACCTTGTGTGTTTTTTTCCCACCCCTAGGTCATGCACAACTTTGTTTTGATCAATCAAATTAAATCCAAATGATGTGCTGTTATATGAAATAAAATAGTTAAAGTATAAAGATATTGAAAGTCACTGTATACATTAGAGAGGAAGTATTACGAGAGAAAAGTAGAATCCAAGGGACTGAGGATCAGCAAATCTGTGATAAAAAAGATCCCAGTTTGAGAAAACGAGGATGAAAAATTTGAACCATTAGAATAGAATGGATTGGCTCAGAAGATAATTAACAATTGAAATCTGTCACATGACGTCTCAGTCTTACTAAGCTTGTTAGGTTTTGAGCACAGAGGAGGAACAGAGAAGCTAAGGTAAACTTGTCCCCTTCCTGTGATTCCCAATGCTGCTGCCTTAGTGGGGGTAAGTCTGACAGAATGATGACTCAATTGTAATGCTATGAACGTCACACAGGGTTGAGGACTGAGTTGATTGGAGCTCCAGAGAGTCCAGAGAGTCAACCACTGACAGGAATTACCAACAGGCAGGATTTAAAATGAACATAGGAAGGAAAAGAGAGGAGAAATGTGTAAGGAAAAAAGATAAAGAGTGGAGTTCTGGATCAAAATGGATTAGATTTCAGTTTGGCCCTTGCCATGGCACAGCATATTGCACCCCATGATTTTGATACAACTGTAAATAGTTCACAATCGGTCATGATCTAAAGCTTTGTACTACAGATGGCAGGTTCAATCCCAAGGCAGCTTTGCTGCTGTATGTGTTACTGTGAGTGTGTGTGGAACCAGTCTCTGATCCATCAATCTTAGGGCCTCTTAGCTCTATCTACAGTCACATAAACTGCGCATTCAGGGACTATAGGTTGGAGGTCTTTGTGGAGGATACTTCAGGACACAGAGGAGCTGGAATTGACATCATGATATATTTGTGCTCTGGAACAGTTTAGGCTGCAAATAGAAATTCAAATTCAGGCTGGGCCTCATCTCTTTGTCATTACGAACACGCTTCTTTATGTCCCCTCACACAAAAATGTTGAGGATTTACTGTAACTATATGGAGCACTTTATATATGCCATTACTGCCTTTTTGCAAGAAGAAAGGTCTGCAACTGAGTTTGGAAAAAAGAAAACCTTTATTCAATATTCAAACAAAAGGCTTTACAACAAAGACAATGCAATTACCAGAGACATTGCCGGTTGCAAGACAACTTGTTATTCTGCTTGTTTTCCTTAAATTGGGATAATTAATTCTCATCCTATTTTCAGAGATAGTGTCATATGGTATTTTTAATTAATATCAGAAAGGGTTTTGCTTTTAAATAAACCAACTACAGGGCCTTGCAAATGTTTTTATATCCTTTAAAATCATTCAAATTTTTTACCATTTATTGAGGTTTTATGTCATCCAAGAAGATTTTTTTTAGTGAAAAGATGAATAGGAATTTATCTGCATGTCTTATTTGCATGGTATCATATTTATCTGCTCTACACACCTGAATTTTATTGTTTTAAATTCACAAATTTAACAAACCCTACTGCATTTTTTCAGATTTGTGTGATTATTTATGAATGCTGTTCATAGACAAATACATACAATTCATTTGATTGTATCGAAACAAAATGTGAAATTGTTTAGAGTATTTGATATCCTTTCATGAGTAAGTTATTTTTTACAAACTACATATTTAACCCCAGTTTTGATTCAGTCCTCTTGTTCATTGTGCAGTTACAATATTTCAGGCAGCTGTCATCTGGTTCCCTTTATGATGCAGATTATATTTTCTGAAAAACAAAAAAGCAAACAAAAAAAAAAAAACATGACAGATTTGCACATAGGTCATTCAAGTACAAATCCATAAAGAACTTGAATTCTGGATACACTATCATCTATAGTATAGTATTTAATAAGCATAGAGGTGGACAGGATAGATCACAGCATTTCTTTTATATTTAGGTTTAATCTTTATAAAATAACCCTGAAGATCCAGTGAGGTTTGAATGAACGTGCAGTTGGCGTTGTTGAACAAAGTTTATACATTTGTCAACAATACATCTTAAAAATGTTTACTCAGTATTCGGCTTGTATCATTAAGTTTATGTTTTGAAACCACAGTATAGGGAATCTAATGTTGGTCATGACATTTTTTTGCTTCCCTCTTGGCATGAAGTGGCAATTTATCACATTTGGCAGCTAGTAACTACCTCTTGTAAATTAAGTTGTCAGTTAACCAGACTAATTTGTTTTTCCATTACCTACTATTCATCCAGTGATATTTTTTTTATCTCACACATTCAGTTACAAAATCCTTTTCTAGGTAGTTTAATCTCACTAGTCTTTATTGTCCTCATTGTAAGGATTCATCATGCATAAGTGAGAAAAGGAAAGAGAATATGTGCAAGAAAAAGTGATTTACTTTAAAGCACAGAAAAATTTTCCTCAAAAACGAGTAAAGAAAAAAGTAATGTTAAAGAAAATTAAATTTAATAGTTTTAGCTTTTATATAATTATGAATATGTTTAACAAAACCCAAAGTGACCCAATGAGTCACATTATTCAAACATTAATTAAAAAATGAAATAAAAACTACATACACCCCATAATTTAATAGCTTGTAAAATTCCATAAAAAACCTTAAACTTGAAGTCTTCTTTTTATTATTATATTAGTCTTCTGAATAATCTCTTTAGCTATTTTTTTTATTTATATCACTTTTTTACTTTGTCCTGATGCAAAAAACCCTAAAGTTGAGAGTTATATTTTCCTTGTACTGTATGTGTAATATAAAGCTCCCTTTTTTAATGTATGTGTAAATTATTGCTCTGAAACACATTGTATTGATCAGACTAATGACTAACTTAATTCTGCTATGTCTCCACTTTGTAGTTAAACTAACAGCTCTGACTGCTAGCACCTCTTTTGTCCTTCTCTTTACACAAGCTTAAGTACAAACAGACAAAAGATCAGAGAGGATGAAACCTTCAGTGACAGCATTTGATTATTATAATATTCATGGATCTGATTAATAAAGCTTGAATACACCAAAAATGAGGCCTGAAACTTGCACACATCACTTTCCATGCAAAGCCTCAAGGCCTTAATCAAAGGAAACACAATATTTTAAAACTTTCTCACCACCAGATTCCTCTCCCCAATGATCACCAGGGTGAGTCATCACAGATCAATACATCTGTGGTAAATTTAACCATCATTTCAAGTGATGTTTGATCATTTTAAGTGACCACAGGGCAACCAATGTTGACATGTTTAGAAAGCTAAAGCAAACTTTATTTCACTAAGGCTTTAAAACACTAATATAACATTAACATTTATGAGTGCTGATATTAGGATGAAATCTGATTGCCAAAATATGAGCACAGAGTCATTTTAAACTGAGTGTGCTCATATCTACTAGCTACAAGCTCCATTGTTTCACCAGACCTAGCTTTAGGAGCCGCAGAGTCCTCACCTTAAATATTCCCTCAGGAACAATCACAAAAGGTTAAGAATTAATTATCTTAAAAGGTTTTTAACTTCTGGTTTAGGCAATGAACTTGATAAAATATTATTTTACCAACTGATATTTTATTTATCCCTTGAATTTGCATGGTGAATCAGTTTAAACACATCCCAATTGCTCTAAATTAGTTCAAATCAATTTGATTTCTTTATAAATTCTTCAAGATAAACTTTGGTTTTTAAACATAAAATCCATGCCAAACTATGATATCGTTATCGTTTTTCTTTTTTTTCTTTGTGTACACAGTAGCTTAGATTAGTTTTACTAGTTAAGTGAAGAATTTTTAACTGAAACATGTTGGACTGAATTTTAAATGGAAGTTTGTCAGAAATGTGGAGGTTTGATGAAGACCCAAGCGCAGAGCCAGAAGCATCTGATGTATTCGGAGATTTATTGGAGGAGATGGTAGCAGCGTTACAATGTAACCAGAACCAGAACCAGAACAGGAGGTAATAAAGATAATCCAGCAATCAAGCTACTGCAGAGGAGGAATATATATACTGGGGAGGAGTAATGGATGGACTAATCAACTGACAGGGAGCAGGTGTGGATAAAAAGAGCAGAATGGGAACTGAAGGGAAAAAGAGAATGCCATTAGGGGGGAAAAGCAAGCAACAGGGCAATACAACAGGGCTAAAATGTAACTGAAAGGACTGAGATGACCAAAAGCAAAAAATAAGAAGTGCAGGAGATAAACGGAAAACAATAAATATGAACAAGTTAGAGCAAAGATGAAATAAATACCAATAATGCTAAAACAGATAACTGAATGACACACCAAGGAAGAATTAAACTAAGAATTAAAATGATTTAAATCTTAACAGCAAACACAGAATAACATAACTCAAAGTGTAATTGATAACCCTATTTTCACTGTGAAATTATTTAATTTGTGAGCAGAGTTTACTGTTTTTTCCATGATTTCAGCTTGATTCACACTTAAATACATACAGTTTTAGTATAGATTCCACACAATATCTGAAAACGAAAACCCTGATAACTTAACATGCTCACTTTGAGTTTTAAATTAAAGAGCCAGACAAAATTCTTGGATTTGTCTTGCTTCTAAACTTCACCCAGTTTAAAGTCATTTTATTATTTTAAATCATTTTAGTAGTTTAAAAGGTAGTGATATTCACAGTAAATACCAAAACTACTGCAAAGACAAAAATGATACCTGCAAATTCATAAGAGACTAACACAAATTAAATTAAGCTAACACACAGATTACATGTAAACCCCTATACCTAGTTTTCATAGATAGGCTAGGCAGTGTGATTTTTGTGACAAACCCTTCAGTGTTTTTACTAAAAAAAAATCAACCAAGCCCTAAAGGTCTCTTTCTTTTGTAACAGCTGAAGTGGCTGACACCAATAAACTTAAAGCCTCACATTCTGCAAGTCCCATTTGCAATAAATGACCTGGTTGTGGCCAATTCAGATTTTATGCACATAACCTTCCTCAGAAAATAACAGAAAGTTTTCCTACAGGTTTCCTAAAGATTCTGAATGGGTTCATCCACTAAATCTTCCTACTTCACCATCTCAATTGCAGTGTTGACAAGGTATCAGTAACTGGACAAGTCTAACACTCTCTTCACCACAGTGTTTAAGACAAAACACTAAAGATCTGCTGATATAATCATCAAATCAATCATCAACCTTATGCTTAAGTAAGCCAATACCAACTACACTCGGGAAAAACAAAGGTTTTTACGTTTATCAACTTTAAAATCACAAAGTTATTGGGAACTGGATTTTCAGTCCTCTCTACGTGTACATTGGACGGCCCTTTGTTTAAACTACTCATTTACTTAGATGTTCTTTATTGACATTTAATTAGCCTGACCTTTTGCTTCCACTGCATTCCTTTTTATTTGAACGTCCGTACCAGACCTCCGTCTGGAATGGGTGACTAATTTCTTTTCATCCATTACATAGTGAGCTTAAAACTGTCACACTCTGATTAGCGAGTGAATTTACTTGGCTACAAAATCAAAGCTGGATCAAAGGTGAAATATGCACATGCAAGAACATTTCTGTAATAGCATAATAGTGTTGACTGAACTTAACATTTTTTGTCATACTGACACAAACACGATGGCTATAATGTTCAAACCTTTCTTTTTTTCTTTTTTTTACTTCAGCTCTTTTCTTCTTCAGGACCGAAAATTTACTACCATTCAGTCTACAGCAAAGTAGACCATTCAGTAATAAACTTCTGTTTAACTGTAGATCCTTTATTATACAAAACTGTATGTGTAACCGATCGTTAAAATCTCATAAGATGTTTACACTCTTACCTTTTTAAATGACAACCTATGAGACAAGTTGTCGGCAAATGTTGATAAATTACATCTAAATAACATGGGCAGTTTGGAGGTGACCAAAACTGTACACAGGAATAACAGTGCAATCCTAAAGTTGTAAGGAGTTAAATATTTAAGCATAGGTAATGATAATTTAAGGCAAAAAAAAAACAGACTAAGAAGCAACAGAATATATGTTTCATACATTGTTCATCATAAAAAAAACTAAGGATACTAAGGATACTAAAAGGAAATAATTCTGTATTATATATGGTATAGTGACAACCATTAAGTAAATGGAGTAAAGATGATAAGAAGGGTATACAGAGGATACAGAATTCTGTGGATAAGCATGTTATCCACAAGTTTGCTTATTGGAAAAACTTTTTTCCGACACTTATCAAACAAAAGGAGACATTCCTAAATGGAAGGAGCAACCCAAAGCTGAGGGAGGAGTAGACAACACAGTTCACGCTCTGGCTACAAGAAACAATGAACTAGACCCCATTATTAAGATATTTTCTCGTTGGGTTTGTTTATAAGCATACATTTGTGCTACTATAATGTCTTGTTTTTAACAATTATTTTTGTTTGTGTTATTTTTACTTTTCATGTGTTTATCAGTGAAAAGAGAAGTCAAATTTCAGTTTCTCCAAACATCACTCTAGTTTTAAGTCCAAGCTTTAAATTACCTTTAGAAACAAACAATATTTGAGGAAGCTAACTGTAGAATAGCTGAGTATTCTCAAAATTCTTCTAATTAAATTCTAATTAGTGTCATGATCCGTCTGTCCTTGTGTGTTTGAGTTTCTGTTCCCTGTGCTCCCTGTGTTCCCTGATTGCTCCCAGGTGTGTCTTGTTCCCCTGATTGTTC
>JAUZNJ010008384.1:7862-18137 GCA_034780135.1 Jordanella pulchra
CATCAGGTTTTCTTCGAAGACCTTGAATGTATCTTTATATGTACTCTGACCAGCCTCCATGTGTCTGCTGAAGAAAGAAGCTCTGGATGATGTTGACATCACCATGTTTCACTGTTTGTTCTCTGCCAAGTGCTGTAAGAGCTGTACTGCTCCTCCAGAGTAACCATGGTTTTACCGATTACTCTTTTTGCCTAAACCCAACGTATTTTTTAGATGACATTCAAGATCTTCTTTTTAGTGCTAAGCATCTCAAAATCCCAGAACAAGTTTTTCTACAATTCTCCAGTTGGAATTATGTCAGGAGTTGGACTAAGTAACTTTTGACGTTTCCATATGGATGGTTCTAAACTGTACCATTGTAGCTGGACTTGTGCAAAAAGGCTTTTGTTTCTTTCAGCTTCTTTCTGGTTTCTCTTCCACAATTGTCCTGTAATGAGTTTTACCGATCCATCGTTTAGTTTTTTTTACAGTTTTCCTGTTTTGCTTAGGAACAATCCCAACAATGATACTGCCATCACTATGGTGGTGGTGTGTTCAGTGTTGTACCCGAGCTGTGGATCTCTGCAGCTCCTCCTGACCTAACATGGGTCTCCTGGTTGCTGGGTCGGGGGCATTCAGCTTGATTATAGATTATTGTAAACCATATGAAATGATGACAGTTCATTTCTGCTAAATTTCTACAGCAATTTACAAGTGTTACTGCTAATTCAAAGCTCCCGTAGACCTGAAAATAAACTGGGCCTTTCTGCAACAGGAATTAATTTTACTTTTTTTTTTGATGATTTAGCAACATTTCAAAACAGCTCCTGCTCACACTGCTTTGTTCCTCTTTTCAGACATGACTTCCTCCCATCCTGAGGTGCTGCTCTTCTTTAGTCTTATCAGTCTAACTTCAGGGCTGCAGGTCACCTCGCCTTTCGCACAGGTGCCATTTCTCACTGTGTGGAATGCCCCCACTGAGAAGTGCCTCTCCCAGTATGGCGTGGATCTCGACTTGGGGATGTTTAGCATTGTCCAGAACCAGAATCAAACCTTTTTGGGTGAAAACATCACAATCTTTTACGCTGAGAAGCTTGGGCTGTACCCGAGGTACTCCGCCCAGGGCGAGCCCGTCAACGGTGGGGTTCCACAGAACAGCAGCTTAGAGACGCACCTCAGAGTCGCCACTGAAGATATAAACTACTACATCCCTAACAGAGACTTCCAGGGCCTGGCTGTGGTGGACTGGGAGAGCTGGCGCCCTTTGTGGGAGAGAAACTGGGACAGTAAACAGGTGTACAAGGAGGGGTCTAATGCACTTGTGAGGTCCAGACATCCAGATTGGACTCCTGCTCAGGTGGAGGCAGCGGCACGGGTGGAGTTTGAGCAATTTGGAAGGCAATTCATGGAGGAAACACAGAAACTGGGACAAAAAATGAGGCCAAATGGCTTGTGGGGATTTTATGGATTTCCCAACTGCTATAACAGCTACAATAAAAAGTGGGTAAACTACACAGGTAAGTGTCCAGATGTGGAGGCAAAAAGGAACGATGAGTTATTCTGGCTGTGGAACGCCTCCTCGGCTCTCTACCCTGACATCTATCTGAGCCTCGAGCTGCGAGGCCTCGGCAAGGAAGTGCTCCTCTATGCTCATCACCGCATCCTAGAGGCCATGAGAGCGGCGGATCAGGTGACCCCTTCCCAGCTGCCTGTCTTTCCCTATGCCCGGATCGTCTACACCTATTCCTTGGAGTTTCTATCAAAGGTTGGTAACGGGTTAATGCCCTCAAACATTTCTTCTTAATCTGATGTAAAAAAAAAAAAAGTAATGTTTTCACCCTGCAGGAGCATCTGATCTACACTGTTGGAGAGAGTACTGCTTTAGGAGCTGCAGGGGTGGTGCTGTGGGGAGACCATGCCTTTGATAAATCTAAGGTGAGAAAAAAAGGTTAGAGAGCTGAAGTATTTCAACTTTACCTTGGATCGCAGTAGGGATCGAGTTCATGTTGGTTATTAGCTTTTGATGGATATAAAGATACTTGGTAGGGATGCATGATATTAGAGAATCCTGGTGTGATGGTGTCAGTGTTGATTTGAAGACAAATGGTGCCAAATAGCAGGCAACTCTGAAAGAAAACCCCCTTCAGACTGCAAGAAAAGTAGTTATTAAAACACCTAAACAGATAGCCAGAACTACAATTTTTGACCTTGAATGTTCAATATGCAAAATTACTTCAGAGAGAAAGTAAAATAAAATTTTATTTGATCACATGTACCCTCACCTGCTTTCATATTACCCTTTTATCTGGTCAGCTGATGTCACAAGACACATGTGACTAAATGTACTTTAACACTGTGATTTTTTTATTGTGTGCATTTTGTACAGGCTACCTGTGAGGCAGTCAAATTCTACATTGATGAGACTTTAGGTCCCTACTTGGTCAACGTGACATCAGCTGCTGCTCTCTGCAGCCAGGCTTTGTGCTCCTCTAAGGGAAGATGTCAGAGGACAGACCTGAAGTCAAAGGCCTACCTCCACCTTGACCCCACATTATGGAAGATCCTGTCTGAGAAGAAACCGACTGGAGGGACAAACTACAGTGTTTTAGGGCAGATGGATGCCCAAAGTTTGGTGCAAATGAAATCTGATTTTCAGTGCAGGTGTTATCCTGGGTGGGGTGGGAAGGACTGCTCCAAGCAAATTTAGAGATTACAATAGTTTTAGACTGTTAATAGATGGGAAGTGCAAACCAAAGTCCTTCCATGTTAATGGTGCTGGTACCCTAGCTTCTTCTCAGAAGACCAAGATGGACGTTTGAGAATTGGAAACTCTAATTTTCCTTTTGGGGTTTAAATGTATTTGTGTAGGTTGTGTGTCTCTATTGGTTCTGTGATGGACTTGAAATTTCTAAAGGCGTCCAAGAAGTGTTGAAGTTGGATGAAAAGGATGGTTGTTTGATGTTCCTAACTTCAAGTTGCTAAAATGTTGTTTAAATCAGGATTTAAAAAAAAAAAATTGAATGCTTTTAATAACAGTGGTTATTTTAAACCATTTTTTTTACATAAATCACATATTTGTGATATTGTTTACTTATAACATAATTATCTTTTGCCGATTGCACACATCTGATCAGTTTGGCTGCCAGAATGTTTTCCAAACTTTTCATCCATGACCTGGAAAAAAAAAATCTTACAATAATATTTAATCTTGGGGTTTGGATTTATCATTTATCTTCTAAAGATTTAGTTGTTTCTATTGATTTGGCTTTAAATGAGAATTAGATGCTGAAAGAAAACAAAAGAGACTGAAGTCAGCCATATTTCTGACATAAAATGCTTCATAAAAAAACAAACTATATGTTTTTATAATGGTGCTCTTTAATATATGTTTGGTTCCCTCCATTCACCAATGTTATTTTAAATTTCTTATATAGTCCAATTGGAGATTTAGGTAAATGTAATAAGGCCTTGCCTGTCATCTGTAAACTGACATTCATCTGCCATTGAAGGAGATGCAGTCATGTCTTTCCTATTTTGAATAGTGGCTGAGAAAAGTGTTTTCATCTGGACTCTTATTTATACCGCTGAGGAAACAGGAAGTCATGGATTATTTTTTAACAGTGCATTATCACACTCCTCAGCAAAAGAAAAAGTAAGGAAGATTTTAAAGAAGTCACTAATTGAGGCATATTTTCATCCTCTTTTGATGATTTAATTCAAATTAAATTATTATTTGTTGCTTTTTTGTTAACATATACGAATTTAACGCAATAAGAGGTTGATTCCTCTAAGGTCTTTCTACCTTAGGTAACAACAATTGTGGCAGTTTTAATTGAATGACACATATTAATTATAGTTTAATGCTTTTTGAAAAAACTTTTTCCAAAGTATCAACAGGAAGCAGCACTGATTATTTATTACATCACTCAATACAAACCGAATTATTTAGACTCTTAACTATAGTAGATAGAAATATGATCTTGCCATAAAGTAGGAACTCAAAATACATGTATGTTTTTTGCTATAATCAGTTGCTCTTTGATGCTTTTTGTTGTGATTCTGTTTCTCTTATTACCAGGATTTTTTTTTTCAAATGAGAGTTTAAATATTTTTATCACACTTCAAGTAAAAGCATTATGGCTTTGATGTTAACCCGTGTTGGTTCATGGCCAGCAGGCTGTGCTGTGGGACAACTAACCAAAGACAAACATCAAGGTCATGGCTTGGGGAGCTCTAAATCACAAAAACAGTCTGGTCATATTTGGTAAAAGCATGCTCTACTTTTTGGATGATGTTTCATCTGTGTAGCAGATTAACATTTATAATGAAATAAACTGACTGACTGAATCTGAGGGGGAAGGAGGTGACCTTGATTGATTTAGGTGTGGCATGTACAATGTTTCCTTATCTGATAGCCACCACTGGTGCAAACTAATGTCACTGATAGTGATTTTTCCCTCCTGTGTCCCTGGAGGATCAGACGACTGGAAGAGCAAACTCCCACAGGCCTCCTGCCCCTCCAGCTTTATTTGGCCGAATTGTTGCAAATAAGGAAGAGGTGGGTACTTTGTTTTGTAAGCAGAAGCAGCACAATTGTAGCTTGTGCTTTTCGTTTTTTCCTTTTAAAGGGCCTTTAGTGCTATTGTGCTGCAACTGTCTGAACAAGACAAATTGCTGTACTTGTTTCTTTTATTTCAAGGACGAATGTTTACCTGGAGCTGTTTGATGAGAGTAGGAACATACAAAATGGCTCTCAAACAAATAGGTGTTCCAGCCTAGGTCTCAGTCACTTTGTGGTCATTGCAGTTCTTCATCCTGGTACCTTAAAATTATCTTCCTCTTCCTAGATAGAAGAGGACATTACAGTGTAGCCTACATAGAATACTGCTATTAGGAAGCTTGTTTCATTAGATTTGTTTGTCAACAGCATGAGAAGCTTGTTGTTTTTCTAGATTTCAATTTAAGACCATACCACTTTAAATCATACAAGTTGAGTAAGATTTACCTGTTGAAAGCCACATTCCTGATAAGTTATCAGGCATTTCAAAATTGCCTCCACATTCCCACTGAAACCATTTTTGATCTGTTTATCTGCTCTGAGCGGTTCTCTGTCTTTCTCCAGGCTCTGCCAGGTCTGGCAGGCCTCTTTTATTTTCCTATCCCTTCCATCTCTGCGTTCCTTCATTTTGGCGTCTCGCTCTGTCACCCCCTTCCATGGTCACGTCCTTTCTTTTCTTCGCTTGCTCGGTCTGCAGATCGTCCCGCTTGCTCTGGGTTTAATCACAGTTTTGTCACGCTCCGTCTCAGTGTCCTTCAGAGGACTCCTGCTCTCTGATCGGGGCTCTTAAAGATCATGCGCTTATACTTGTTTACATAATTTATATTTGTATAAGTCATCAAAGCCCACTGGTAATGTGCTGATCAGGGTGTTAAAAGCGGGCTATTTCCCTTGAAATGGTCAATGTGCCTATTAAACTGACTTATTTGAAGTCTGGGTAATATTTATTTGCAAGTAAAAAAATAGGTCATTTATGCCAGTTCATGTGGTTTTCCACTAGTGCTCGGTAGTTTCTGTCCTTGAATTAATGCATGTGTACCTGTTCATGTCTGATTGAATTTGTCAGGCTTAATTCAAACTCTGACCAAAGATCATAAGATCATGACTGAAAGAATAAAACCTTCAGTTACAAGCAGATGAAACGAGCTTCCTGTTATTCTCAGGATGTTTCCGGAACGTCATTCTAGTCTTGTCACTTGCTTGACCTTCGCCAGCAATTCACATGAGGGCGAGAACACTTCTCTCTCTTCGTTTTACTTTCCTCCATCCTTAAATAGATGAAGCATCTTTCTGCTGCTTGTCAATTCTACCTCAGCATAGGGAACCTGGATTTTAACAAGCGAGTGCAGGTGCTTTATTCATTATAGAAAGCCGAACAGCAGCGCTATTGTTGAGTTCCTTGTGTCCACCAGATCCTCCA
Organism: Jordanella pulchra; assembly: GCA_034780135.1. Lineage (NCBI taxonomy): Eukaryota > Metazoa > Chordata > Actinopteri > Cyprinodontiformes > Cyprinodontidae > Jordanella > Jordanella pulchra. The sequence continues at coordinate 13,820 of JAUZNJ010008384.1, forward strand.
GAGATGCTCCCATCCACATCATGGATGCTTCCTGTGGTACTTCCCTCTGACCAGGATCCAAAACCGTTATCTTGTTATCAAGCTGGAAGTGTGAACCTTTGACATAATGTCAGAAAACAAACAAGCATAATCAGTGCTGTACCTCTTTAGGTGTCTTTCCAGCCATAGACCTCAAGGCAAAAAGGAAATCAAATGTTTAGTCCATGCTTGATGAGGTTTTCAGTCATAGGAGGTCAGTTGACTGGTGAGTAAAGAGAGACTCGGGGTTGGAAAAAAAAAAGAATTTCTCAAGATTTATCCTAAATGAATTCAAATAAAGACGACAGCCGTTGATCTCAGACTAAACTGGACCCTTTGGATCTCCTCTTTCTTCACATCTTTAACTTGTAACAGGCTTTCTCCTTTGCTCTTCTTTAGCTGGCTCCCTTCCATCCAGCATGCTTTGCTATTGTTCCCAGGGCTGCTCTTCTGGCCCAGTTATGGCTTTCTTGGAACCTTCTTGCAGATGGCCCAAGGTGAAAAAAATGTCATGTGAACAGCCTGCAGTTTTCTGACTGACCATGGGTTTATTTAGTCATACTTTAGAATTTGATTATGTTTCATTTAAGGCTTTCTAAAGACAGAAACAGAATAACAACAAAACTTTTCATAAAATGACGCTTCTTTCAGTTTGATGTTCATTGAACTTAGAGTATATTGAATATGAATTATATTAAAGATTAAACAAGAACTATTCATATATTCAGATAGTGGTTTTATGTATTTTATTTAACTCTCTTTCAACATCAGCCTAAAAAACAGAAGTCATATTAGCATAAACAAAAACTTCTTCAGAAATGTCCTGTAAGAAAGGGAAGTAAGGAGTGTCTGTTTTAGGTCTAAGACTACCTACAACACACTGCCCCTTTAAACATAGATTTTGGATTAAAAACAACCTTATATCTTGGATTCTAAAGATGAACTTTAGCATAAAATCATGTCTTGCAAATACTCAGATGTATTAACAAGAACCTTTTATTTTAAAGATTTTGTTGAACATCAAATTTTGTCAGTCACTTGAAGTACAGCTGCTTTGAATGTATACCTGGTTTGAATAGTGCATGTGTGTTTTCTCAGTCCAACTCTGTCATCAGGGTGTGTTTTCTTCTGGACTTGAATAAATAACCATTCCTACATTCAATAATCCATCTGGATGTTTGAAACTTTTAACTACTTTCTATGTATATTGGTTATTTCTGTCAGAATAAGTTGAAGTAAAGGGTTTTCCACAATTTCTCATTAATTACTCTCCCTTTTAATTCCTGCACTAAATTTTACCTATTGAATTTAAGTTGATAATGAGAACACTCCTGTATTATCATAAAAGGTTTAAAAAACCCAAATAAATCTGTATTTAATCTTGTAAAGTTTTTTTTTTTGTCAGAATAGCCTTGGACTTACCTTTTATAGCATCTCAACGTTTGTGTAGTAAATCATGAGGATGCTTCAGAGACATTGAATATAAAGGCTGAAAAATGGATTTGTTTGGAGGTCACAGCGTGTTGTTTGTTAAAGGATAGAGCCCTTCAATGTTCCATTTTATTCTTTTTTTGTTGTTGTTTTGTTTTGTTTTTCATCCCCACATTTGCAATCACAGCCACACCACAACTTCCAAGCACGGGTGGATGCTGATGACCTCATGGTAATCATTGTAGTAACTCTTCAGCTAATGGAAAGTGAAAGATGATGGGGATGAATAGCACTACTGAGGCTTTAACTATACACACGATGTTGCATATTTACCTCCTTGTCTACATACCTCCTGACCAGAGGTGACCTCACAGACTGTCACCTGAGGCGAAAATGTATACATATTTTTCATGGCTGACATGGTTTAAACTGCTCCTGATCATAATCCCACAAAACCCAGTTGGAGCTGAAAAGCGTCTTCATTTCAGAACAACCCTATTTCAAATTCTTCCCATTAAAAGGCAGTGTCTGATGGAGCCACACAATGAAGTTCCCAACAACCATGTAGTTTGTAAATAATTCTTCCCAAAATTTCAGTCAAAGCCCATTCAAGCCTCTCCAAGCGCTATCTGTATCCAATCAGGTGCTCAAAATGCCTTCTGATATCAAATTTGCCCTGATAAATCTTAAATGCCGTCTTCCTTCATGGATACCATTGATGATTTCCAGCAGCCAACTGATGGTGATAAATAAAAGTAATAAGATGAGAAAATGACTTTTCTTTTAATCCCCGAGCCTCCTTTAGTTTGTAATTATTTCTAATGTATTTTTCTCCTCAAGCATAATTCATTTGAGCCTTTTCTCATTCATTTTACTGGATATGATCTTAGCTCATTTGAATAAACATTTTGCTTCGTATTAGTGTGGCTAATGAAGTGAATCTCAGAAGAAAAATCCTTTTGTTAGGAGCAGAGACTACTGCTGCTCAAAGATTGTCAAACTGGTCAGGTCAGTGGGAGAACTGCTAATTGGATATCAGATTTAATCTATTGTAAAGTGCCAACAATGATTTGTAATGTTTTCCGGACAAAGTTTGAATGCCAATAGTTAGGTACATCAAGGTTAAGAAGCACAAAGGAGAAAATGTATAATTATTTTTCATTTTTCTTTTAAACTAGTGATTTTCATCAGTTTTTCCTTCTTTATTTTTGTGATATTTCAAAAACTTAAACGTAAACCAAATATGTTCCACTGAATAATTTTAGACTGTATTATTTTAATATTTTATTTGGTTTGCTGGTTAGTGGATCAGATCCAACATGGCTGCTGTTATGATAACACATGCAGAATTACTGCTAGTCAGAATCAAACTACAATCCTTTGTAATCCTCAAGAGCAAATTGCTTTTTGTCTGACCCTGGGAACATATTGATAATGACTAGAAAGGGGAGGAAACATTTCCCAAAAGAGAGAGGTCCAACATAAGAACAGCAAGAACATTAATCTTGCTACACTGTCCAGCTTAAAAATAAAACAACCATCATTAGAAGTTAGGTTTACTAACACAAACGTACAGAGAGAAATAAGTATGTCAATGGAAATCTGACAAACAAATACTAAGATAGCTAGAAATTGCCAAATCCTTATAAAGCAGAAAAAGAATAGATTCCACATAAACAAGGAATGGAAAGTGTTTGTAAAGTCAAACGATTCTCCAGAACAAGATAAGGACTCTGAAAGACTTGGACAGTTACAGCTGATAATGACAGTGGAGGTTCTGGAGGGTGCTTGTTGAGGATGGTTTGAGTTAATTTGAAGGTATTTTATGTTAAATGGAAATAGAAGAGTCTTGTTCTGGTGAAGAAGCTGAGGGTAGTGTTCCTATTGGAAATAAAAAAAAAATGCTAATGAACAGTGGTTCGTGGTTTAACACTTAATCCAGGACCATGTCACAGGGGCAGCAGTCTCAGCAGAGACTCCCAGACGTTCCAGACAGAATTTTACTTTATGACAATATGTTTGATACTGTTCATTTATAAGATTTCTCTATTATGCATTTTATGCTTATGATGCTAGAAGTTTTAATGCAAATCTTGTAGAGATCAAAGTAAACGTTGTGACTTTTAAATACAAATTTTAAGTGATTACAGTGAGCAGAACTTGGGTAACAAAAGAAAAAGATTTAGTCTTTATGTTGGAAGGATGTGATTTTTTTTTCTATTTTAATCATCTGAATAAAACCCTAATTATTAAAGACTCTGTGACACTTTTGTAAAGAAAAAAAGGACTCAGGGAAAGTATTGAAGCTCTGAAGATGGACCTAACACATTGTAAACTGAGGGAGGTATATGTTGAAGATCCTACACAGGCCTATGACACGTTTCTATTGAGTTTTGTGAAGTTATATAACAAACACTGCTCTATTAGAAGGAGCCTGGTTAGTAAAAAACAAGTAAGGAAAAAGGTGAGTTAAAAGGGAAAACTTATTGTATAGGAAGTTTTTAAAAAGACATTGTGAGTTTTTGCTGAAAAAAATCTTTTAAAAACAGCTGTTTTATTTTACCCTTTACAACTTAAACATCATTTGATGAGCAGACTGACACCTCTGTAGTTCAGCGCTGATGCAGCTATAAGCCTGTAGCCCATTTTCCTTCATTTACTTTGGGTCAGAAGTTCCCGGGCTGTTTGGCGGATGTGACATCAAGCGTGTCCATGTTAAATGTGTTCAAACTAGCAGACAATTGATGGATTCAAGATGGATTTTGAGGATATTCAAAAGAGCCTGGCATCCAGCTCAATTCAGACAGCAATATAAGGTGGAAAAAGTAAAAAAAATAACCTTGTAAAGTACGAGGATGAGCAGAAAAGT
>JAUZNJ010008395.1:0-25214 GCA_034780135.1 Jordanella pulchra
TCAGGTGTGTTTAAGCAGGGAAGCATCTAAAACATGCAGGGCAGTGTGCCTTGAGGACCAGGGTTGAAAAACACTGTGTTAAACAATGTTTTTGTCCTGTCTGATGCGTTCACTTACATGGTATACAGTTTATTCATTCAGCAGTTGTAGCAGTGTTTGGAAAAAAAAAAACTGGATCGGTGCGAATCTACTTTTAAGTGTATGTAGAACATTATTCTCTACAAAATTAAGTCATTTTTATTTTTAAAATTACAATTGTAGCAAATCTAAAAGCTCCTCTGAACAAAAACCCTCAATGGTTTCATAGAACAATTAAAATGATTGTCCTTAAAATAACATACATGCTTCCTGATGCTTGTTTAGCTTCTAACAAATGGTTATATAGTTCAAGCTAATTTATGAGGATAGTAGATGTGTGGAGATACTGGAGATCAAAGCCAGTCTTCAAAGAAAAGCAATTGTGTTCGTGTTAGAAATGGTTATCAAAAAGTTAATTAAATCTTCTTTCAGCATCACCAACAAGCTTTTCTAGTTGCTTTTAAATCTGACATGAATCTCAGATTCTGTGCTGCAATGAAAGAAAGTCAGAGGTGTGTGACATGCTCATCATGTAACGGACCTAACTCTAAACCCAGTCCGCCTGAGCTCGCCAGGGTTTGTGCAGCCGACCAGGATTCACTAATAATGAAATCTGATAGTAACCGTGGCAACAGGAAATACAGGTCTGAGGTAAAGGCAGGATGAGAAGTCATTTAAAACATCAATTCCCATTTTCCCACTCATGTGTAAGTACATCAATAGAGCTTTTTAAACCCCATTTGCCACACTCCAGAGAAGTGGCAACGTATCTGGAGGAGACGGCGAGTCCACAGGTGCAGACTGAACAAACACGGACAAGTTTATTCGCGGCGCCTCCGGGGCCGAGGTAATTTATCAGAAAGATGTTTACTGCGGGATGTAAAGTAACCAGACAGCTCCGTCCGCACTTTTACTGTCACACCTGTGTCACGAATACATAATGCTTTATTGTCTTTAAAAAAAGGTTTCAATAAAATCAGATGAGACTTCAAATAAATCTCTGGTAAATGCAAAAGGCTTGAACTGATTTATGCACATAGAAACCTATTAATAAAGCTTTTATGGAAAAAAAATAGAAGGGGGGGGGGTAGTTTTAAATGCTGTTTTAGTTTCACAATGAAATGAACGCATTAGTGTCATTCAATCAACACAGCAGTCAAACATGTAGGAGTTTAGATGTTATCATGAAGAACCAAAGAAGAGCTGACTTTGAAAACACAGCAGATATAAATGACCTCGATCTAAAGCAAACGTAATAACAGTTTTTTTTACACTCATTTTAGACCAACAAAAACTACAATAACATCCGTTGATTGAACACCAATTTCTGTTGCTAAATATATAAATCAAGTTGATGAGTGAAATGCTCCTGCAGCTGTTGTTTGTTAAAGTTATTTCATTTACAAAGTTATGATAAAAAACAGCTAACCATGCTTTAATTCGATAGTATTATTGTTCTGCTGTTTGTAAAAGGTATAAAATAAAAGGCACATAGACAGTATCCACCAACCAAGGTTTCCACCCTGACTTCCAAAACTATTCACACCCCTTCATTGTTGAACTTTTACATACGTGTGCAATTTATTCTTAGTATAAGGCCAAGGAACACAGCGGAAAGATCAGAGAGAGAGTTGTAGTGAAGTGAAGTCATAAAACAACCGATCAAATCTCACAGAGCTCTTTCCAATCCATCCTCTAACCGTGGAAAGAAGATGCCACAACTACAAACAAGACGTGAACATCCACACAAACTGACAGGCTGGCCAAGGAGAGCATTAATCAGAGCAGCAGCCAGGATCCCAGGGTAAATCTAGTGGAGCTGCTTAGATACACGACATGCAGAGGAAAAACAAACCAAAGCTGAACAGAAGTGGTGGCAGCAGCATGCTATGGGATGGATTTTCTTCAGCAGGGACCGAGAATTCAGATGAATTATAAGATTGATGGAGGTAAATACAGGATAAAACTGAAAAAAAAAACCCATAAAATAAATAAATAAAGACTGGTTTCTAGCAGGAGAACGGCCCGCAGCACACAAGATGTTGAATCAATAAGATCTATAAGAAAGGCCCAGTCCAAGTCCAGACCCAAACTCAAAAATCTGTCAGATGGTTTAAGCGTTTTAAGTGTGAGATCCATCCAAGCTGTTTTCAACCCTGTTTCTAGATGTACTAAGCTACTGAAAAGCAGCTGTAACTGTTGAGATTAGTGATTCCTAAATGAATGGGAGGGTTAATAAAGTTATAAAGCCATGCTGTTTTATTTAAGGGTCTCATAGTAAAGGGGAGATGGAATACAAATTGGTTTCTAGATTTTTATTTGTTTTAAAAAAAGACAACTATGAAAAAAATCCAACATTTGTTAATCCTTCCCAATATCCTTCATTATGTGCCTAAAAACGCAGGTCCTACAAGGTCACCATCATCCCAGTCTTCTTCAGACTCCTTTCTGCTTACTTATTTTCTAAAGAAAAAAAAGGTCAAATGGGAAACATGATTTCTGTACCCTTTGACCACAATCATATTCTCAGCCTTAAGTTCAGAGTTAAATGGCATTCTGTGAAGGCGAGGGATCTCCGTTTGAGTCAGTCGAGTCAAGCTAGACTCTGTCCACTTCTCAGGAAAACAAAAGTTAAAATAGATTCTCAGTGTGAGCGTTTTTTTTACACCTATCATCACAATTGATGGATGATTTTGTGCATTTCAAGTTTCCTTTCAGTAAGAGTCGAACAATAACGGATGTGGTGGGCGATGGGGCGGGCGGGCTGTGCCCCACTCAGGAACTTGTTACCTGAACTCGATTACTGGCAGCGGCCTCTGAGCGCTAGTGTGGTAATTAGATGGAACGCAGGGTGACATTTCTTCAACATGGGAAGAGGTTTTAACTAATGCTGATGGAAATTTTGAAAAGTAGTATCTGTGGTTTGGGTTTATCGAGCAAAACATTCATTTGCTACAAGGGTTAAATAATTGAGAAAGGAAGCGATTGAGATACGTATAACGAAAGGTCGATTTAAAAGGTCAAAATAAGGAATATCTGTTTACTGAAAACATGTACGCTGTTTGTTATGCTGACTTCAACCACTACATGTGAATGTTTTGAAAAGTATATCATCATATTTAAATATATCACTTATTTTGAAGTATGCAGCTGGTCATTGCAGGATTACGATAAAAAAAAAAAAAAACGTCAGGGTAAAAAAATACTAGTTTAAGCAAGAGGCTAAAAAATATAGAATATAAAATGATTTTCATCTAATGGACTTATTAATGGAAAAAGCTGTTAGATTTCCCCTTTAAAGAGACGGGAGGGTTGGGGAGGTGATGGGAGAACCCCTGATGGGTAATGACTGAGTCATGTTGGGGTAAAAGCTCTGGGAGCAAATCTGTACAGATGTGTGGCTTAGAAAAGATTTTTCTCATGACGACGTGTTCTTGTCTTTTACCCTGGGAAAAAAAAATTGAATGCGTCTCATACAAATGCATGAAAACAGTGGAGAATATTCTTTTGACTAAATGACTTTAATATAATATCTTTTGAATGTGTTCAGTAAGACTGGATGAGTAGTTTAAAAGAGTGAGAGGTGAAACCAGGCTGTGGGGATTCATATTCCGCTTATTTATATAAAAAACCTTAATAGTTTTTTAAAACCTCAGTACCTAAATAACAACATAATAGGATATATTTCAAATGATTTACATTAAATAAATAAAGCAGAGTTTCGATTTGTATACCGGTAAATTAAATGTAACAACAGTTTACATTTGCAATAGTTTCACATATAATCTTATAATTAGGGTTTCAGGCTTTACTTTTGATTTTTTTTCCCGCCCTCAAATCTTGGCTTCAGCAAATTTCAAGAAGATAAATTTAAGACCTATTAACTCCTTCTAAAACATTTGATTAGTAATTTACCAACAAACTATAAGAAAACAAATAGTTTTTGAGACTGTTAGAGTTAAGCAAAAACTAGCTCAAACCTCTGGCAGATTTAGAATATATTTTTCTCTTAAGCTCATAAGGAGAAATAAACAAGCATCTCTAAAGAAAAATAACAAATCTATAAAGAATGAGTATCCATTGTAAAATCCATTTAAAAAATTGAGTTGTTCTTATTTTAATTTAAAAAAACATGAAATACTAACATTTATTTTGAATTTTTTCAACCATCAGTGGAAAAATCTTCTGCATTAACCCAGCTCTCTGCATGTTTCCACTGGTTTCTGATTATTCATCTGTGCTGATGGGCTAAAAGTCTATAAGGTTGGAAGACCTCTTTGCCATCACCCTAATCTTCAGCTCGCTCCACACATTCTCCATCAGATTGAGGTCAGGTCTCTGGCTGCTCTGCACCAAAACTGAAATATTGTTTCCAACCAAAGGAAACATTCTGGTAAAGTTACAGTGCTCTATTGTGAAACTCAATCTGCAGGGAGTGAAAATAAGTTGGAGCATAACTGTTCCTTAAAAAAGCTCTAATTGGTAAGAAATAATAAACAAAAAACTAGATACACAAATCTTGCTATTGCTGAAACTGCTGTAAGTCTGCTCCCATATCTAGGTTACCCAACTTAATACGTTTTAAAAGAAAAAAAAAAACAACAAAAAAACTTGATATCAGGTAGGAGTTTTCTTCAAAGTGACATATTTTACTAACCCCTTTTCACCTTCTGTATTTGATTTCCTGTCTAGGGACTAAAACACACTAAAACTAAGATCTTTTACTTGTAGCACTTGTTATAGTTCAACATTTGACATCAGTTCACTTTGACTAAAAAATAAAACATATGCTGCCGTTTCCTGAAGGTCTTAAATCCCATGAAAGATTACCACCCATTTCTACATTAAAGCTTATCTCTGATCACAACTAAACTCAGTACAATATGTGTTTGATGAGCTATAAATAGGCTGAATTCAGTCTACACATTATTAATATTTATGCAATTAAAAAACAGGAACGGTTAAATTAAGGTTTAAACATTCTTTCCATCCATTAGTTACTTATTGGTGCATTTTAGGTGCAGCAGATAAATAGGATTCAAATGGTTAAGAAGGCAGAAGAAATAACCAAAAATATTTATCAATCTTTTCCAAATTATAATAGAATTACTGTTTATATGTTTTAAAAACGCATTTAAAAATCATATTTAAAGTGTTGAAATCTGCTATAGTTAGTACCTTGTAAGAAAGATGTTACTAAATATGTTTCACAGCAGCAATAAACATTACAATTAATATTCAAATACTCAGATCTGGACACAGATTGACGGAAATATATTAACCAAAATATTTGAATAGTGATTCTGATTTATTATTTATGAAAATAACCTGAAAAACATGTTTCCATCCTTTTAAAAATACTCTTTCTACAGCTTGAAATGTAAAAAAAAGGGGAAAAAAATCTCAGAAATGATAAATTATTTAGTTCAGTAGGAGATCTAATTTTCCTTAAGGAGATTCTTTTTTTTACCATTTCTTTATTTATTTATTAATATTTTTTTATATAAACCTTGTTTTAATTCCTAAAGCAGTTTAAAAAAATGAAGCAGTTTATAGCCGGATACTGTTTTCTTCTCTTAAGTAAAAACACAGAATTATAAACTATCATTAATTACATCAAACTTATCTGGATGAAATTACAGAAAGCTGCAGGCTTATCATTCCAGCTGTGGAAAAAGAAAAGAAAAAAGAAACGAGTAGTCCACATTTCTGGATTAACCAACTGAATAGTCTCGCTCCTGTAGGAATAACGCACACATACAACCTTTGATTTGACTCCTTCTACCCACACCGATTAGGCTGAGCTCGGCATGGCTGCTAGGCAACAATAATTCATCGGCTGGCAGTAAATGTATGAAAATATAACGGTGGGGTCTAGAGACCGAAGGAGACAGAGAGAAAGTAGGACTGAGATATAAAATAAGGCTTTCCTCTGGAATAATCCTCTCAACTGCAAGACAGTTCAGATCAAATCAAACTGAAAAATGTCTGAGTTTCATTTTAAATCCGTTGTGTTTCATATCATTCTAGCTCAACTTCTCACGTTTTTTTGTTTTGTTTTGGGGTTTTTTTTCTGAGCCGACTCCTCATATTACAGCAGTCACATTTAATATAGACATAAAGGAAACAGACTCAAGAACTGAAAGATCACGAGTGGGAGGTGAGAAGTTTCAAACCTAATAAAAACAGGAGTAATCTTTATTACAGGTTCTGTCAACCCGCGGCTCCGATCTGAACAGCCAGTTTCAATGACAGATAAGTCTTGCGAATAGCTTTCATTTCTCTACAGTGTGACAACCTCTGTCACAGCCTGAATGTCACCACTAAAAGCAAGAATTTCACTTTACTGTGAAATGAAGACTTAAAATATGAAGCAAATGTCAGACGGAGCGGCTGCTGTGATCGGCCTTCAAACCGAACAGCGCTGCCCCGGGCTGTATGCTGTTACACAAAGTTACACTGAATTAAAAAGAAAAAAAAAATGGTTAAAAAAGAATTATAGTTAAACATCGCCCGAGGCTGTCGGCTTGAAGCTGACGAGTGGATGAAACTCTCCCTGAGCTTCTAATGAGTGGAGTCGAGGGACGTCTGACCACAGAACACAGTCACTGCCCTCTTTAATGGGTCTGTTGTGTGTCAAAGTGTGTTGGATTTTTTTTCTCTATTAGAGAAGCAGAAGGTAATCAGGCTGAGATCACAGAGTTAATCATATCGGTGCAAAAGAAGGGACTGATCTCAAACGTATTGCATGTTGGTAGAATAGTATAATAGACTGTGAGAAAGGGATGCTTTATCTGCAGTCTGTAACAATATGAAGTTAATTTCTCTACAGCAATAAAAATAATTCATGTAAAATTTTAATGCAAACTTTCTAAATTGTAGCGAAAATATTAAGTTATTCTGTTGGATGAATCTCAACATATTCATGTGTCTGAAAACCCAAAGCTGAGGTTTGTCTTTACAGCTTAAAACACACAGAATACAAACAAAGCAGGCGATTAAAAAATGAATGAGGCTCCTGTTAATAGATTTTTACTTTCTAAAAGTACCTCAAAGCAAATGGTATTTCTGTTTTTCAGTGTGAGGATAGAAAGGAAACAAAACAACAAAAACTCCTGTTTTTGAAAACATAACAAAGAACTGAATCATCTGTAGTGTTTTATATTTTTAAAACGTTTTCCTAAAGTTAACTCTAACTTGAACCGAGTTCAAGTTAGAGTTTATATTCATTTTTTGTGTCTTTTTTTTTTTTTTGCTGTATGAGCATCAATATTAGAATCTTAAAATGAATCCATCTTAAATAATCGAGAATGTTTCATAATAAAGACAGAGCTCCAGGAAGTTTTACACTTTATAGCTTTTCATTTCTCAAAACTCCTTCACGTGTGATTGGCTTTGAATGAAAAGGTAAATCCACATTCTTTAATGAATATATATTTCTTAATAAATTTATAGTTGAATTTAAAACAGCTGTTGATTTTTATATATAATATTTATCTCTCAGCAGCTGTTTTATTGAGGTAACTGTCGTCAACAAAGTTAAAACAAATGTTATTTCCTTTTCGTTATGGAGGAAAAATTAAAAATACCACATTAAACATTCAGTTTATTTAAAGAGGTCTTTGTATATACCTGTAAAATATTATTTCCCTTTTTTTGGAATAATTGTTTTTTTAATAACGTACAGGAAAACAGCAAAAACAGCTTGTTTTACTCTTTGAAACAAATGGTATGAATGTGTTTTCAATAAAACTTCCAGCCTTCTAAGAGTCTTTCATTAAGCGAACCCGTCAGTCCTACTTGGATTGTAGCCATTTTAAGCCAAAACTTAAACTTCAAAGTATTATTTTAAATTTAAATCATGTATTTTTATCACTTTTTTTTTCGGTATTGTTGAATTAATAATACTATGTGTCCATTTATATTGAGGAAATACACTGGTTGTTTTTTTCCCCCTAATGACTGTAAAAACAAAAGGCAATGCTGTTCATCGTCACTTTTTGCCATCCTGATGAACACCATCATGTTACTGGTATAAAATGCATGTGTGGGCTCTACAGCTGCTACTCACCACAGACAGAGTGCTGGTCATGGGTCCGCCATCCGGGCTGAACGTCTCTCCGTCTCGGTTCAGCCCAGCGGCTCCATCCTGGCCGACAGGAATGCCGGGAAGGTCCATGCCCTGCAGCTGGTAGGGGTGGTTTGCGGCCGAAGTGGGCGGAGGCTCCATGGGCTGGTAGGGTCTGGGGGAGGCATCATGGGGAAGGTGAGGGGGCAGCATGTGGTCTGGCAAAGTGGGCGGAGTGATGGGTGGGATGTTGAAATCCTCATCACTGAAGCCGTTCATCGAATAGGACTGTTGAGAGGAAAAAAAGAAAAGTACAGTTAGAGGTAAATATAACTCTGCTCCTCTTGTTTTGGCCCAGATTAGTGAATCTTCACCGATCTGGGACAAAGTCTCACTTAGAGCTTGGCTGGGTGGGCAATGTTGCCTTCAGCATAGTGACAACTCCAAGAAAATCAATAGGAATCGCAAGGAGGACTGCAAGAGACTGAAGTGTCATGAAACATTTTTGTCAGAGATAATAGATAGGAGAGATTGTAAAAAACTGCCCATTGTAATTACCTCAGAGAGTTTGAATTCAGCCTTAACTACTCTGAGCTCTTTCATCTAGTCACTCCTCTTCAGTCTGAGCTCCGATCACACGCTAATCATCGCTAATCACTTCTTATGACAGACCCCTTCTATGAAAAGAAGCATTCTCATTCAGCTGCAGAGAAATGCACTGATTTATATTCACAAACCAGTTTTTAAAAACCGAACAAATAACAGGCAGACCCTTATTTAAAAAAAGAAAAGAAAAAAAAAAACTCATCTGAGCTAATGTGACAAGCAGAAAGAGGAGCAGGAACTGTTGTGTACGTGATTCAGAGAGCAAAGACATGTAAGGGAGAGACATGAAGAAGGAAATGGAGTGAGAGAATCATGCAAGAGAAGAATGATGAAAAACACAGCAGAGAAAAGAGAAAGAAGAAGCATTCTCATACTGATCTGACAGAGGAGATGCTTTATAGAGACTGACAGCCTTTTCTGCTTGGCTGGCCACACCAGTCTCTCCATCTCGTTTTCTTTTGCCCCTCATCCCTCGCCGTCCTTCTCCTTCAGCCCCTCTGCTGTGCTCTTGCTCTTCTAATCTCATCCTTAATTTCTCTTTCATGTCTCACTCCTTACTTCTCTCCAGCTCTTTTCTGCTCCATGTCAACCCGGCATGCAGTGCTCCACTGTAATTTGCATGACTTGGGAGCTGAGTGATGAGTTAGTGGTTGAACTACATATATGTGATCACTTTGCATTTCACAGCGATTGTGCTGAAGTGCAGTTAAAGGTGTTAAATATTGTGCTTTAATAAATAAAAGTGTGAAAAGGAAATTAGCCGGAAAAAAGTCTTCGAAACCACGCAAACGTTTCCAGTAACAAGCCTTAACTTCATAGTTTTACAGATTAAGGAAATGGAAATGTTTTCTTTCACAAATAATAATAGTAATAATCTGAAAAGTGTGTCAAACCTCTGTTGAAACACACACACACATATATATATACATACTGTATGTGTGTGTGTTTGTATATAATTTTTTTTTTTTATCCACAGATGTTCAGTTGTATTCTTAATGTTTGACAAAATCGCATTCATGTACTTTTATCTAAACTGTCCTGTTGCAGCTCTGGCTGTACGTTTAGGGCAGACATGTCCAAAGTTGGTCCTCGAGGGCTGCTGTCCTGCAGGTTTTGGAGGTTTCATGCTTCAGCACAGCTGATTCTCATGATTGCAGTTCAGCAATCAGTTATTAATCAAAATCAGCTGTGCTGAAGCACGAAACCTCCAAAACCTGCAGGACAGCGGCCCTTGAGGACTGACCCTGGAAATGCCTTGTTAAGGGTCACTGATGCAGTGGAAGATGAATCTCTACCCGAGTTAGTCTCCAGTGATTTGCAGGCTTTCTTCCATCTCATCAGGACAGCTTTCACCTGAGCTGCAGATCTCTGCAGCTCCTCCACATGTATCTCCATTCTCTCTGATTAATACTCTCCTCTCTCGGCCTGTCTGTGGAGATGAACGGCCATATTGCTACTGCATATCTTCCTATTTTGAGGCATTACTTTTCTAACCTTAACCCAAGGCTGGACAATATGTCCAAAATTTATATTACGATACATTTCTTAATTTCGGTCGATAAGATATAATTTCGATATCGATGTAGAAAAAATAACAGCCTTAGAAAGACAGCCAAGAATGCCCACAACAAATGTCTATACAAACTTAACACATAAAATTACATGAAAACCTGCAACATCAGTCAGTGACCAATGCTGTGTTGTTAGACTGTGATGAAATATTGAGAATGTGTGTAAGAGTTATATCACCTGTATTGAATTAAACCATGTTATGATATATATTGATATTGAAATATTGTTCAGCTCTACTTCAACCTGATTTATCCATCACTTCATCCTGGACCCGCCTCTTGTGTCTGTTGGTTTTCATGATGATTTTTGCTCACTAATGTTCTCAAACGGCTGAGCTACCTCCTCTGCCTGTTGCCTGGTTATACCGAGTCCCAATAAAGCCCTACGGTGGTGAACTGATGCTCTCCGCTCTAAGGCCTGAACAGATGTACTTAGCTGAGATTAATATACAAACAGATTAGACCCTCCTCCTATAAGGAGACTTATGAAGGCAGCTGGTTGCAACACCCCCCATCTAGATCTCCGTATTTCTCCTAAACCTTTTGAAAACCAAAACCCAGTTTCCTTCACTATAACCACTCTGTGTCGATGTGTTCGATAACATCCCTATAAAACACCTGGATGTATGAGGTTAGAAGATGACAAAGTATGACCCCGTTTATGCTAAAAAGTTCATTCTTCTTTTACAATTTTTAGTATGAAATAAAATAAAAAGTGAACCTATTGTATCCTTGCAGACAGACCAGTAGATGCAGATGGTATTATAGCTAGCTTTATATTTATATACAGCATCAGCAGCTTCTTACAGCTATGAATATGCTACACCATTTATATCAGGGAAGTGAGGCATGTGTTGATTTAGATATTCACATTTAGTGCTTTACTTTGCTTCTGAATGCAGGTAATCAACTAAATATGATTGTGAGCCTGGAAGTCAACAATATACCTAACGATACGTCCAGACGTACGAACAAGTAAATCTCTCACACAGACCCCTGACTGAGCTCTACATAAATTAAACTGCCTGTCTGTTTTCTGTCTGCCTCTAGCTCAACCCTCTCTCTCTCTCTCTCTCTCTCTCTCTCTACCTCTCTATCATTTCTTCAACTTCTGCATAAATTACTCCTCTTCCTTGCAGCTCTCTCTGCTCCTCCATTCAAATCGCTACAAAAGCCTTTACTTGTGCACCGGGAGCTTCTAGAAAGACTAATGTAGTCAGGATTAAGTCCTTTCACACATGTTGTGTTCGTATTAAAAGTGAACTTCTCACACCTCCATGTTCTCCAAGCACAATATGGGAAAGCACATATTGATATGAGTAATAAGACAAAGAGGGTGATTTACATGGATCTGCACAGTGGGTATGAGTCATCTATTAAATGCAAGCATCTTCTGTTTATTAAATAACAGTTGATCAGAACATTTGGGAAATGTAGGTATATATTTTTTTTTAGCTGGTGTAATTTTTGTTTCTCTTTCAATTATTTGGAGCAATTAACACCTATTTTAAGTTGTTTTGATTTGTTTTCGATCTAAAATAATTTTTTTTCTTTTTTTTATGTAAATATCACGTTTAGTATAATTTTTCGAGGACAATAGGAGACAGAAGTTACAAAACTCTTTTTAGAGAAAAAAAAAAACACAATCAGTCAGTCATGAAAACTAGTGAGTAAAAGAATAAAGTAATGAGTTTTAGGGATGGGACCCAAAGTATCAGATCAGAGATACTGAATAATAAGGCATTTTTATAAAACTATCAAATATTAAACGTTAAAGTTCAGATTTTACTCTAATAAACCATTATTTGAAAATGAATTACAATCCTATTATTTCCCTACTCGCTATATTCATAAATACACATAAATATTTATACATTTACACTGTCTAAATTAATCATTTATGGTTACAGGCATAATATATTCCCAGAAGCATAGAGACGTTTCTGGGAGCCCCTCTGGACTCTGCAGTGGAGCAGAGCGGGTCAGAGAGCTTATAGTGTCAAACAAGACTGAAACGGATGGAGGCTAAGTGTGGATTGGAGCGGCCCAGAGCGAAGCAGAGCCTCTAGCAGTGTAAAGTAAAGTAGTTGTGTTCTTGTCTGGCTTAAAGTCGAGAAGAAAGAAGCTGAAAACAATACTTATTAAAGGTCACGGTTAGATTTTCAAAAATGTTACATTCATAAGGTCTATAGTGGTGCAAAATACAAGTATTGACTTTACTGAAAAAAAGACAGTTTATAAATAATCATCTCAATAGTAAGATCGAAATCCGTCTTTATCGCGAACAGGAAAAGGAAAAAGTGACGTACCCTGCAAACCTGCACATTTGTAGGTGTTTTGTGTAGCAGGGTTCTTACCACCCTCCTCAAAGTAGCTTAGTGCCGATGAAAGTGATAGGCCCCTTCGGACCATGCCAGAGGTTTCCTTCTACTCGTTGTAAGTCGACGTATAATCGCAAAAGTTGCATTTTATGAAGGTTGAAAAGTTACTTGATGGTGGCTTAAAACAGAGCAAACAGGCTAACCTGAGCATTTAAAACAATATTTGATTTCTGACATCGTAGCAAGTTTTAATCCAAACTAACCCTAACACCAAGCTTAAAACCTATGATATGATGCAGAAATCATGTGGTAAAGGGTCTGTCACTGAAACGGAGATAAAGTACAGTAACTAACGCTGGTTTGGTGTAAAATGAAATAATGAAAATTAGATAAATCAATCATAAGCCCTAATTATCTCATGTTTACTAACGGAGGCAGATACTTAATAAAGCCTGACCAGCTCACAATGCCTTGTTAGGAAGTCCTCCCCAGAGCCTCCTAGCAGAACATGAAGAAACAAAAGGCTCAACATTTTCAGCAATTAATGCAAATGAAACACATAAAAATTATACTTTTGTTTAGTGAATTTTTAATAAGACCTGAATTAAATCTACCTTGATTAGTCTTCTGTGACAGAAAACTGACAAAACATATGGTCAATATGGTCCAATCAACTAAGAATGGGTTCACCATCCAGAAACTCAACCTAATAATATCCTTTTACAGCCTTAAATCATTTAGGAAACATACTGGGTGACCTAAAACAATTATGGACAGAGGACTGCTAAATATCCTCAATTGTGTTGAATATTTTTCGATTTTTAGAAGGGCTTTTCCATAAATTAAATATAATGAAGCTAAAGATGAGATGACCCTAAACTTGTTAATGTGGAATTTATTATTTTTAACACACAGCTTAAGCAGAGACTCTGTATGTTTGCATCGTAAACTGATTAATGGGACGTATATCTGTTTTTTTTCAGCTAAAGTAAAACATGAGGTATGACGAAGCTCGACTTTATGGCCCAGAAAACAACAGAAGACAGTGTGTAAACAGCAGAGCTTTTCAGGATCAGTCTGTCACTGTTGTCTACTAAAGGCAAAGTACACGATGTTACCACTTTAACACCTCCTTCACCTGCAGGCAAACAATGTTAAAGTGATACTTTTTTTTCTCAACCCTGACAGCTCTGTTCCTGCTAACGTAAAGTCATGAATGCTGCCAACCAGCATCTTCAGCATCTATGCATAAAAAAAAAAAATCACTAGAAAAATATGGAGCTATTTTATTCATTGCATTTCTTAGCCACTATCTTTACTTTATTTTTAGATAAAAGTGTAATTCTTATATTTCAGGCAGGCAAATGACGCAGGATGAAATTCAAGGTACAGCTAAGTTTGTCTTCAAAGTGACGCCTACATAAAAATCTAAAACCTTACCGAAGTTGGAGCCAGATGAAAGCTAACTGTGACTGCAACAGAAAAAAATACCATGAATCTGGAGGAGAGAGGAAAGTTTTTTAAAAGCTTATCTGATTTTCTGTGCAGCCGCATTGTGGATAGTGTAGGTTCTGATATGATATAAAACGTAAAATAAAATGATTATATCTCCAATTTAACAGTAATTTCACGACTAAACCACAAACCTGGTTTTAGTTCAATATCTTCAAAAACTGAGTCAGATAGTGCAGGACTAATGCTGCAGATGCAATCAAACTTTCATTAAGAGCAAAACTTTTGATGCATCAACTTTTTATTCCCCCAAAAGGATCAGAGTCTGATTAAAGCTGCAGGTTCAGAGCTGTATTTTTCACGTGCGTGCGTATGGGCGCTCACCCAGGGCAGGCGGTGACTGTCGGCCATGTGAGGGTCCCTCCGCCACTGCTGTGGCGCCGGGTTCTGTGGCATCACCTTGCTGAGCGGGTGTGGGGGCTGCGGCACACGAAACTGTGGGAAGAATCACAAAGACAAACAAAGAGCCAAAGTGGGCCCAGGGTCAGTGGAGAGGTCAGGGGTCAAACACAAAGGTCGTGAAGAGGAGAAAAGACAAAATAAGAGAGAGACTTATTCTGCATGCAAAGCACATAACCAGACACACACGGCGTTAAACTTAAAGATGGGTAATATCGGCTCGAAATCTGCACTAACAGCTGCGACTCTCTTTCAGAAGGACGATTAGAGGCAGTAAACAAATTACTTGCCTGTTTCCTGCACGTAAAATGCCTTAATTATATTACATGCAGCTCCAGAAAGAGAAAACAAACGCAAACCCACGCGAACAAAGCAATCATTCAGACTGATGTAAACGAGTGTTGGAATCGGGCTTTTATCACCGCCATCATCCTAGACCTCCGTCACACTGATGTTACAGATGATGCATGTATTTTACTATCCAATGTGAATCTGGGCAGCCTACAGTTTCATTTCAAAACAATAAATGCTGTGTCGTTCCAAAGTATTCATAGACTCATTCATACTGATTCTCATTTTGTCCCATTCTGGCTTTTATGAAAGAAGGAAAAAAAGCCTCTGTTGGAAAAAGAGCAGTGAAAAAATACAGATTATCAAACATTTAAACAGCAGTAGAAATGTAAAATCTATTAGTTATAAATCCATTTTTTTGGACATCTCATCTTTGCTTATTGTCAGTTTTCCTACCTTTTTTAGGATTTTAAAACCAGACCCTTACTTGTCGTTCTCATCGTGATTAAAAAGGTGGGGAATAGTTGTATAATTTGGTTTTAATGGCATATAAGGTGACTAAGACAGAAAGGTCAAAGTGACTAAACATCTTGTTTCCTTTGAAAACAGAAAGAGCATGGTTTGCATCCCAGTCACCAACCACAGGAACACCCCTGCACACGAGCGCTCAAGTCATCCACGTACTGTTTACCTCTGTTTTTTTTGGGTTGTTTTTTTTTTTTTGGTCGCTGTCCTCCTTATATCTACGGCCTCTGTTTGAGTTGCAACACAGTTGCACCTCTCCTTCTGCATTAACAGCTAATAAAAGACAACGATTGGACTCAGGCTGGACTCAAATCGAGCTCATTCTTCGTAACAACCTCCGACTTTATGGAAGAAACGGTACTTCAGTAATAAAGCCATAAATTCTCATTCCCCTCACTGCTCCCCATCTTCTTACAGAACAACACCATGAATAAAACATCAAATCATTCGGGTTCTGTGCTGCACAATATTCTCTATATGCTTCTCTATGAATAATGTAGTGGTAGAGCTTATTAATATGGGCTTTCCTCGGCGGTGAGGTAATTCTGCACCCACAAACAAAAGTCTTATCAGCTCTTATGTTTGGCCACTGCAAGCTGCAACCTGAACGCCGGTGAGCTGTGTGAAAACTGTTTGCTGCACGGTGCAGCTCACAGTTGTTGCCAGGTAATGTTAACAGCAGCGTAGCTTTACAGCAGCGACAACATACACAAAAGCAGCAGAGATCTACACCGGCCTGCACACTTATTAGCCTTAAAAATTCATATTGCCTCCATTAGCATAATCCCACAGTGAAAAGATTCGACGCAGGTCGCTAACAGTGAGATTTCCCTGACTGTGCAATGTAGCAGGATGAACCCATGTCCTCATCCAGCTTTGTTTGTTCCAGTTCCAGTTATTTTTCAGTCTTGCACTAATATCATGGTTGGATATTTGGAAAAATGCAGGTGAGTTACTTGTTTGTAGCTGTTTTTCTGAATATATCGTATCTTTACAATTTTGAAAGGCAGCAAAAAGAAATGTGTAGCTGATAAAAAAGGGAAGTTTGGTGAACTTTCACTGTAAAGTATCAGTTAAAATCACTTCAATTAACTTGTAGCTTTAAGAGGTCCCAATTCATGTTACACCAGTGCATTTATTTAAAACAATAATTACCCTTCTGCCCTCATACTAGTGAAATATGTTTCATGAGAATAATCAATGAAAGGGTTTTTGAACATCTTTACCAGGAGTTCCCCAAATGCAGATGTTGCTGAAGCTTTATGATATGAAGGCTTCATTTTCTAATGGAATCCCTCCGTTTTCCATAAGCAGCTCATTCTTAAATGTCACATAAAATATCTGGTAGTGGAGCTTGTACCACTTCTAGCTGCTGGAGATATCTTGATGTTATATTTAACTTGTTTCCAGGTGATTTAGTCATGTTATTTTGTTTACTTTGCACCGATTTACTCTCAAACGTAACTGATTTCCTAACAAGCTGCTGTGGGAGGATGACATACTCGTGGTTAAGAGAGCAGAAACTACAACCCTGCACATGTATACATGTCTAAGTTATAACAGAGATAGTTATCTACTAACCAAAAAGAGTCTTAATCATTAAAATTGGGAAATGGGTAAACCTCAGCCATGAGCTCTAGGGTTAGATGTGTTAGGACAGTGACTTTTTTATTTACACTGAGCTTTTATGAATACTAGTTAGTATTTGTGTTGTTTTAAACCAGAACATGATGCATTTTTATGCATTGTTTGTGGGGCTTCAGCTGCACCAGAGCTCATCCTGCAGGGCTTCGGTTTCCATAGAGGTGCAGCAAAGAAATCACTGAAACATCACAAGAAAATCACTAGGAAAAAAAAAAATAAATACAATTCAAACTTGGATAAAGATACCACTTCTGGGCTTCGAGTGCTTTTAACAAATTATCTGACATATCCACAGGCTTTTATATGAATCATAGCCTTTTTTGGGTTTTAAAGCTATCCAACAATGAACTGAATAAAGGTACGTTAGTTTTTTTTTGAAGAGCGTCCTTTCAAGTCTGTATGAGTCATTTCCCAGTCGATGAGCACACGGTGTAGCTCGGCAGCCACAGCCGCGCGGCGGCTCTCTCTTAGTGAAAGAAATGAGAGTGGTTAGGAATCGAAGTAAGCTGCGTTGCTTCAGGTGCCTCTGCTTGGGAGCAGTAAGTGATATTGATTCATACAGCAGAATGAGGAGGAAGTTTGTTTATTGTAACTGGAAGTCAGACTGAAGATAGCTAAAAGCTGAAATCAAAAGGCAGAATGATGCTTGATTAAGAACCCAAATTACACCTCTGTTACACCAAGATGTGATTTATCTGACTGAATATTTATACAAATGATGTGTTAATGTTTTGTTTGATTTCATATTTCAGACAGGTTCAAGCAGCGTACTCTTCTGCCAAGTGTCAAAGACAGCTTCATTAATAGAGACTTGTCGTCCCAAAAGGAGCTCTTCTACAGCTAAATCAGAAATAACAGCATGAATGTGGATAAAGGCCAGAAAGAGAGCTTATAGAAGACCCCCATGGGTTACCTGGATGGTTTAGCACTGAATGTTGTGTTCTTTTTATGATTTATAAAACATTCATGGTGATATTCTAATGGATCTTAAGAAAAAGGCCTTGTGATAAAACTAAAAAGTAGAGAAAAAAAACCCATGGCGATAGCTTTTCTGAAGACCTGAGAGGTTTTTAAAAGAAAAACTAAGAACTAAGTTTCTTTTTGTTTTGGATGTCAAATACCTTTCGGCAACGTAGAAGAATTCATCTTAATTTAATTTATCTTATCTGAATGATATCAGTAGTTTATTTACACGTATTTACCATTTTCTGTATTTTATTCTTGCAAAAAATTGCTTAAATAAAGTATAAATCTTATCTTTCTTTCTTTCTTTCTTTCTTTTCTTTCCTTTATCATCAGGATTCACAAATTTCTGTACATCCCCCCTCAAAAAAAATGGACGGTGCTGTTTAACTCATCAGTGATTCATTTCTGTTGTGGACATAATTTGCTTTCTATTTCTTCCTGTTTTGATATCATGTACACTTGTACTTCAAAGTTTACATACCTTTCCATTACAAATATGAAAAAAATGCAATTGATTAAGTGAAAGATGTAAACAAGCCTGATGGAGCACTGTTCATGAACCTGATATTTAATTTAATTCGTCTCGGACAGTATTTCCTTTCAGAATTATTTTTTGAAATAAAAATTGAAATTCAATATTTTATTTTACCAGATTATCATTGTATACATTTTTATTTATTATTACTTTATAAGTTTTGTGTTATTTGAACTACCAGTGTGAATTGTTTATTTTCTTTAATGGGAGGGTATTAGAACTTCCAATCACAACTGTAAATCCCTCAGTGTTTAACACCTGTGTATGAAAGAGTCCAAAGCATTAAGGCCAACTGATTCATTACTGAGGACTCCCAGTTCTGACACAGACTAAAAATGCTCCACTACTTAATAACACAAAGAGGAATTTTCCACCTTTCTGCAGAGACCAAAACCAAAACAGCAAAATGCTGGTGGGAAAGTGGAGAAGAATATATAGATATATACGTATGCGATTGAGTGTATTGAAAAGGTGATTATTAGTTATTAATTTTGTAAAAAAAAAAAATAATAACAGTAGGTTTTTTTGTACAATTTGAATAACAAATCTGCTTCTTATTAAGCCCAGGATTTTCTCATATTCAGGTTCAGGCATGTCTGAAATCTCCAGTTTGCACAGACTGCAAATGATATATTCATGAGGAAACTTGTGACATGTTGCTGGTCTTTATTAGAAGTCTGTTTCTAATTCAGGGTTTAAGGAATATTATTTTGAAACAAATTTGGTGAATCTATCTTGTTAATAAAGTTTGTATTAAGTTCAGAAAACATTTAAGTTCATATAACTTTGAGTGTTTTCAGTTTGTTGTATTTTTATGAAGTTAATCTATTTTTTAAGTATGATTTCATTAAAGGGTGTTTTACCTCCATCAGATGGGTTCTGGTTCTAAATCAGCTGGATAAATCCTAAACAAATAAATGTATCTATCTTAATTTCAGACATTAAAAGACTACAGAAACATTTTCACAAACAGAGGTTGTCAAATATTGGGTGTAGTGCTCGTTTAATCAAAAACTGTCAAAAGTCTTTCTCAAAACATCATGTTGCAACTTTTACAACTTTTGAAACATGCAGCAGCCATTTCCATTCCTTCATTCTTTTTTTATTTTATTTTTTTTTTGCTGTGTGGCATTTTCTGGCCTCAGAGGTCATTTCTGACCTTGAAACCTTGAAACTCAGGTTTCTACAAACATAAAGAAAACACACCAACAGCCTTCCTCCGTAAATCAAAACAGTCTCAGGATAGTCAGAGTTTACCTACTAATCTGAAACACTTATTTTTTGGCTTGTTTTATATTATGTTTTATATTATACTGTAATATTTTGGGAAATACTTACTTAAACACCTTGACGTTTCCATGTACATAACTATCGATCTATTCTAATTTGCATGTGTAAAATAAACCAAACCTCTCTCTCACCCTGTTGGTTGTTAAAATATGTTCACTAGTAATTCAGCACAGATCCTGACACAGCTTAAACTAGATGTTTTTTGGAGCGCACACCTTCTGTTTCACACAGAGAAACAACAACACACTGCGTCACAGACACTAACCTGATTGGTGGAGGTGAAGTCAAGGCCTGCTTCTGGCATACCCAGGAACATGGTGTCCCCATCCAGCTGGAGAGAACAAAAGCAAGAGAAACAATGTCAACAAACTGAAAAATCAAACACAGCAAACACAGAGCAGCCAGCCTGCGGTGAGCTGGGGCTACCAGATTAACTGGCAAGCAGTCGGACCATTTTCTGTCTGTTGTCTTCATCTGACACTAGAAGTGCTCTAAATATCCAGGTCTCGCCCCGAAGCTTGGAAATTATGAAATAGATATGTTTCACAACACCGAAGAGAGCCAAAAATTACATAAATGCACAATAAAGCTGGAAAAGTGTTGAACAGACGGTTGAAAAATCTTCCACCAGATATGAGTGCAGGACGTAAACTGATTTTTTAGTCTCTTTCTCAAGGCCTGCAAAACAAAAGACATTTATTACACTGAGAGTCAGCAACCTGTTTGATGGAGACATCATAGTTGCTTCTTACAATCACTCAACTTGGTGTTAATTGAAAACAGGATATTATCTTTATTGTGCAAACAGGCCGCACATAAAGACACATTTGTTATAGCATTATTAGGACATTTTTCTGAGTATATAGTGTGACTTTCAGCAAACTTCCTCTATTAGCGGAACCACACTTCCTATTTTCTCATTATTCTTAACTTGTCCAAAGGTTTCAACCTCACACATCATAAGCAACGGACACTCATTAAATATGCCAGTAAGTGATTTCAGCTTATTGGAAGGTTTTAGCATACAGCATAAAAAAAAATGTTTGGCTTTGAAGGAGATTTATTTCAACATTTTTATCTCTATAACTTATATAAAGTCATTAAAACATATGAATAAAACAGTAACTAGTAGAAATGAGCTCTGAAAAATACATTAGGCTTCTTTTGAATAATTAATATTCTTTTACTTATTTGTTAATGCCTTCACTGTGTCCTGATAGTAGAATATGAGATAGATAATGTGAAAAAAAAGAGAAAAAAACAAAAGTGATAGTGAAGGGGGGGGTCTGCAAGGTGTGTTTGATCCAATTTTCAGGCTAGGTTTTTCTCAGAACGCCCTTTTATAGCTTTAACCCAAATGTAAACCGTACAGATCACTGTTGATCTGGGACCCAACTTTATTGAAGGTGATAAAAGCAAAGCCAGCTGGTTTGGACTTCATACCATCCATGCATCTGTTTCATCCTGCCCTGTGGATATTTCATGACAACTGTAGATTTAAACTAACTTTCTTAACCTGACTGTATCTAACCCAAACAAAGATGAGGAACTCTATTATTTAGTAACACACTGTAATATAAACAAGTATATGATGGATGGACGGAAACCATCCAATTGCAGAATTTATGGCAGAAGCAAACTGACCAGGATCACAGCAAACCACAAAAATGTAGAAGTTGCTGATGTTTAAAATGCTGATTTTATTAAAGTAATTAACAACCTGTGTTACCTTTCCCGTAGCTGTGTAACTTTAATTAAACTAGTAATCCTTGAATTACAGATATATAGTGGGGGGCAAAATGTAAAGTGCAGATCTAAAACCAAACATCACAATTGCTTAGGTCTGGAAATTTGGAGTGAGTCAATATGAGATTCTAAACTGAGATAACAGCCAGTTAAAACAAATGCAAAACAGGATTTTTATATAGAACAGAAAGTCAAGTTCTTTCTGGCTGCTTTTAAAGTAACAGTCTTATGCTGCAACTATATTTTGCTTAAGTCAAATATAGCATTAACCTGTAAGTGTAACAGCAGTTTTAAAGTGCTTATTTTGCAACATGTAAAGCTTTTCTTTAATATTAGACAGAACAGAATAGCATGGAATAGAATAGACTTTATTGTCCCCTAGAGGAAATTTGTTATGGATTCAAAAGTGTGTAATGAATAGAAGTAGCTGCCATTAAAAACAACAAATATGCTTAAAAAAACAACTCTTTCTCTTTATATATGTAATAACACATTTATAACAACCTGATACTAACTAGGGGTATTAAATGTTTGCCCTATATAGTTTCAAAACAGTTACCTAAATATATAGTATAGGTGTATACACCACGACTTAGAAATACTTTCAAAACGTCAAGTGAGTATTTCTGTAAGTAAAATAACAACAACAATAAAACAATGTTCTTTCAGCCAGCTGACCTGCAGTCTTCAGATGGGGAGGGGCTTGACTATGTTACTTAATCCCTGTAATAATTAAGGACAAGAAAAGTTTAAATCTCTAGCTGTAAACTAGGTAACAGACTGGTAACTAGGCATAAAATGCACATTACCATATCAGTCATGTCATTCACTATCTTAAAGTGACATGTTACTAGGTACCAAATACCACAATCTAAAAACAGCAGTATTACATTTATTGATTTTTACTCTTGAAGGCCTGCATCCAGCCCAAAGAGAAACCAAACTAATCCATATTTGCATGGTAAGCCATATTCAAATAATTCGTGGTATCCTGGGTACATAACTATTGTTTCAGCCGACAAACACAAGAGGAACATTTGAACAGGTGGCTGGAGGCAAAGCACTGACTTGAGCACAGAGACACACACACAAAGGTGGACAGACAGGTGTAGCTGCCCCTATCCATTCGCCAGCTGTTGGGTATTATGCAAACGAGGTGTTGCATTACACAGCAAACAGAGAGCCTGAAGGAAGAAGCAGGCAGAGTGATGGACAGGATGTTGGTTTGGAGCATTTACAGTTAAGTTTTAGTGTGTTACAACGAACAGTTTCACATATCAATACAGTGAAAACAATAACAAGAACGGATTCATTTTCCATCTCTCTGAATCACACTCATTCTGCTCTTGGTGTGAACACCTTCAGTGAAACAGAGAGAGATAAAGAGAGAGGGAGGGAGGAGGAGAACGAAGGACTTCAGTGTCGAATAACTTTCTTCCATCTACTAATTCTTCGATATAAACGGCAACACAGCAGGTCTGACAAATGCAAAGATTGAAGCACAACCTTTTAAGATACAATACACACGTAACAAATAACATAAGATTCTGTGTGCGTTTACTCTGAAAATGAAGAGAGTCTATCTAAGAACAACCTTAAAAACTCTAAGCAAGGCTGCAGCTTTATGGATAAACTGAGCTGGGTCAGTATTGGATTCTTGAAATTACCATACTTCCACATTAACATGGTATTTGAGCAAAACTTTAAAAACTTGATTTTAAAAGGATCAGAAGCAGATCACAGACTCATTTTTATAAAGGCCACTTAAATATTATGAAGCCTTAAAAAGGGCTGGTTGCAGCTACAAAAATAAAACTTTGAATTTCATCATTTCAATTACAAAGATCACACTGCTCTGGGTTTATAAATCTACTTCAAACGATTTCGATGTTTTAGCTACTTTGCAGACCTAAGTAAAACGTATGCCTGTATTTTATAACATCATATGCCTCTTGAGGGCCAGATAAATTACTCCAACAGTTTACATGTATAAGAAGAAAGAGCTTGTTTAAAATCCTTCTTATAAATCCAAGCAGTGTGCAGCAACAGGTGGGGGAGGGGCAAGACTGTGTTACGTGTTATATACTCAAGGAAACACTGTGGTCACTCCGGCATCTTATTTAACAACTGGAAACCATAGTAAAAGTAGCATGGGGATGTTTTTAGTGCTGGACAATTAATTACATTTGCTACAGAACTGATATATATGAGAAACAGGATTTCAAAATCGTAGAGATACTCAGTTTTTGGTTATGTTATATTTTGCAAGAGTGATACAATAATTTCCTGACCCACTAGATTAGTTAGTAGTAATTACCGCTTAACGTAGGTTTGTCAGGAAGAGAGTTGCATGTACAGATCATGCATGTAAGCTGGAAGTTAGCATTTTTGATGCGACAATGAACTCTGGACTAGAAAGCATTCAGAGCCAGAAAAAACAATAAAACCCTGCAGCCAAACATGTATATACTTCTGGTTAGTGTGGAGGAAAATCAAAATAAGAATACAGCTTTGGTCATAAAGAAACACTATTTTGTCTTTTTGGCACAATTTGACTTTTTTGTGGTTTTATAAACATGAATTTTCGAAAACCTTTATGGATAATAACCTATACTCCTATCAGCCATTTAGCTGGTGTCCCTCCTTCCTGCACTTCCTGTGTAAAAATGTTACTGAGCTGGTAACAGAATGTGCTGTGTAAGAACCTTGAGTCCAGTACAACCAGAAAAAGCACATCCTCGAACCAGTTTAACTTGCTCCTATTGGGGTCAAAGCTTATCCCAGAAATTAAGAACAAAAAACGTGAACCTTTTGGGGACAGAATGAACCAGAAGCACATAGTGACAAACAACTTTTCCAATACATGCTAGAAGACTGGATAAACCTAGATCTGAGCACAGAGGAGGAATAAAAAACATTATTAGTATTATTATTAAGTCACTGCTTTCTCTTCAAATTAGGCCGACAGAGAGAAACTCATGAACTTGAACTACCCACCTAATCACATTTAATTGTATATGCTTTCTACATTTATTGGTTAAGAAAAACAGAAGCAATCTCAAAGTCTCCTAATCAGATTATATTAGGGTACAACTAAATGGAAATGTGTTTGTGTAATCCGAGGGACAAATATAGGTCTGAACTCACAGTAAGAACCATCAGAGGAGAGAAGAAGAGAAGAGAAAGAATGGGGACAGAGAAAAAAAAGGCCAGAGGAGAGAAATAGTGATGATTTCTTTTCAGTGAGGGGAACCTATTATGTTCTTCATTAACTCAGAGGGACACGAGGACAGAGATGGATCTTAGGAGCTGTCACTTCCTTTAACTTTACATCTGCTCGCTCAACGCTTTAGCTGAACGGACGAATCTTAGAGCAGCACTGGTTTAAATATTTAAAGCTTTTTAATCTGGAAGCCTTGCCATGTCTTACATCAGATGAGTAAATATTTTCTCACAGCATGTAGTTAGAAGTACAGGCTCTGGTGCTGATGTTTTAGAAGAGCTCTAATTTAATGACATGCCTTTTAAAGAGTTTGGTTTTAAAGAATGAGGTGAGCTATTGAGCAATAAAATCAGTTCTTTGTCTCTGTCTTCTGTCTCTCATGTCTGATTGTTTATAAGTAATAATCTCAGAAATTATTATGAACTGTTTTAGGAAAGAT
>JAUZNJ010008395.1:32087-43909 GCA_034780135.1 Jordanella pulchra
TTTTGATTTTAAAAAGACCTCCAGTTATGGTCAGGTTACCTTGAGCTCTCGGTCTAACACCAAGCTGCCTTATTTTTGATATTAAATAGCATAAAGGATTTGATGGCTTTTCCTACATATATTAAGCTGCACAGGGGCCTAACATTGTTGCCTTCTGTGGTTGTCAAAATAAGCAATACCTCGACATAATCAATTCTTGAAATAACAGTTAATCAAAAACATTTATTTGCATAAAAATAAATAGAAACCGAGACACTCACATTTGTCCAAAATGTCCTAGCACTAAAAGAGGCTCAGCCCCTCCACTACCTCCAGCTTCACCAGACCATAATAATGCTGGAAGTTGTAAAGTGTGCAAACATGTCAAGAAAAGCCAGGAACAAAACGAATCCTTTCATCAACACAAACAGTCTTGGAAGATGGACAAAAAAATGTAATAAAATGGTGAATGGTGCTACATGCTATGCTAACGCTGCAGCACTGCTTTTGTTGGAGGAGCCTAAAAAACGTAGTAAAGCTCCAGTTTCTGTAACAGTAAACTAGTAAACTGAACATCATACACTAACACTGGCTGTTTTTAGCTTGAAGGAGTTGGATCACCTGATGACTCGTACAGAATCAACTCAAGAACATTTTAATCAGCTGACAGTTCAGTCAGTTAATAAATAACGAGAAAACGACACAAACCACTGCACCCTCCCAGCACTCCCAGTTTAATTGTAAAGCTACTGGAGGTTAATGTGGCTGACAAAAACATAGGTTTTGGTAAAGCCAGAGTGAAGTGGAGATTAAGAGCAGAAGAAAAGTCGTTAAGGATTCTTAAATGCTTAAGGAAACATTATGAAAAATAACCAGAAAGACAGAAGTTGCTGCTACTTTTTGCATTGGCCAGATCGTTAATTAAACTGGAACAAATATATTTACTGTGGGCCAATCCATATTTGATTTTTGGTGTAGAATGATACTTCATTTGTTCCTCAGTAATAAAATCTATTATTATAAATAGCACATTGACAGATATATGGAAGCTCATAGCAGTATATCAAACATTGGCCAAAAATAATAAAATAAAATGTTTGCATGACTGAATCAAAGGTACATAGTCCCCTACTTGATATTAACACTTATACTGTACTTATACTCTGGTCTATTGTTTTACCAAACAGGGAGGTGACACTAAAGTTATTTATTTCTTTAAAATTAGGGATGAAATCTAAGGAATACTGAAACAGAATTAAAAGAAAAAACATATATATATTAAAATTCTGATAAATAGCCCAACTAACCGAAAATATTTCAAAATAAAATACGAAATTCCATACATTTCTTAAAAATATTGGTTGTATTTACTTCCCATTGTTTTGTTTTTTTTGCCTTTAACAATGTTGCCTTAATATCAAATATGGCATTCTTCGTAGTGTCCGTTTTTAATTTTGGAACAATTATATCATGACAACTCTATTGCCTTAAAATAAGAAGGTTCTGAACTCGTATTCCTGAATTTACATGGGTATGCTCTTTCTCTTTCTGGGTACTCCAGCTTCCATCTTTTTAAAAAGATAAACATGCCATGTGATCAGAGGTGGACAGTCTGAGTTCATTAAATAAAAAGCCTGTACATAGATTAGTTCCAACCATTTGTATTTCTAGTTTCACATCATAGACAAGGACTAAGGAATGAAATAAGGGGGTCCCGATATAACATTTTCATTTTCAATACGATAGCGATGTTTCAGCTTTGTCAATCGACCGATACCGATATTGACCCGATACGCTATCAGTATGAAAAGCGTAATGCTTTTATTATTTAGTACTGTTGAATGTTGGAAAGGGCTTGCTCAAGTTATACTACTAAAACAGAGAACAATAATCAACTACAATAGTTATGAGAACAACTGACCTGTGAAATATTAAGCCCTTATAGATATTTAAACAGAAGCAGAGAGTTTCTACCAGCATGCCATAGAAGCAGGCCGATATAATGCGATATTAGTTTTTTGGCTAACAGTGGACTGATAATATCCAATTAATAAAATCGGTGCAGCCCTAGTTTAAAACAGAGGTGAAAGTCCAGTGCTCTAGGGCCTGTGTCCAGATTTTTAGATGCAGCTCTGCTTCAACAGAAATGACTCCAATATGAGCTCACTAGCAGAACTCCACAGTGAGGGAATATTGCCATTTGATTCAGGTAATCCCCTGGTTCAGTGAGCAGGATGAAGGAAAACTGGGCAAGGTCTTCACATTCTAAACTGTCTAGGGTAAACCCATTCTTTCATTTTTTTCATTCAATTAAGGTTATTAACATAGCACCAATTCACAACACACATCATCACAAGGCACTTTACAGAGACAGATCAATCTCAGATGAAAAGTCACATTGACCTTCTTGGAATATTTCTGTCTTGGAATTCCTCTCTTTCTATCCATCAAATGAGGATGTTGGTTTCTTGTAATGTCATAAAAATTATAGATGATTTTTTAGATCAAGTTTAGAATTGTGTTAGCAGTTTGTTACCATACAGTCAGGTTGGTTCAAGGAAAACCAGCGGACTGCATCGACTCACTCACTCGACAGCAATCCCTCACACCAAGCATGTACTTCCTTTAGCCTATTGACTAGAAATTGGCACAAAGTCCCCTGTGAAACCTTGCAAGGAAAAGTGGCTGATTATGGATGAGTTTTATGGGCACTTTAAAACAGATTAGTGATATCAGAGTTTACATTTTTTTATGTTAGCAAATAAAACTGCAATGTTTGACCCACATTTACCTTAACAAACCAAAAAGTACTGCCCATCATGTCAGACTTTAGGCATAGTAAAGAAAACCCACGACAGATCATTTTCTAATTCTTTAGATGACACTGAAAGAAGTTTTACATTTTTTCCACATTCCACGACTTACCATCAAACTACTTCTTTCTGGTAGTACAAACCTAATTCACTCCCCAAGCTGCTTTTGTCAGCCAGCACCTAAACACAATGTTTAATTCTGGAGGGGGGGTATCTAAAAGAGAAGTAGCGGAAAATGGAAAAACATGGTTCTGCTGTTGCAAAACTCTGAAGTGTTTCTAATAACATAAACTAAAGCTCAGTTCTTTGACATGATTATATAAACCATGGACCAGTGACACAGAAGGGCAAAAACAACATCTGGACCCTGAAATCAAAGCTGCTTACAGGAACTTTGAGCATGACTCAGTTTAGAGCTATTTAGACCTTTTAAAAATAATATCCATCCAACATATCAGCATATAGCTGTAAAGGCCACCACTTCCTGCACTGTTTGGACACTTTAACTTGGTAAAAAAAAACAACAAAGAGTTAGGGTAGACTGAAAAATAAAGATCCATATGTTGAACAGACTGTCTTCATTCATCATCACAGACTGTGTTCAGTCGAACATTAAAGCCACACCAGGAACATTAGAGCAACTAAGCCGACAATTTGCATGATTTCAAAACACCCACTGTCTTTAATTGTGGTCAAATAAAAGGCAAGTGTATTCTAGTCGCCCGTGACAACTGAAACATTTAAAGTCTTTAAATTAAACGCCAGCATCTGTTTTTGGACTCTCCTGTCCAGTTCCTTCCCTCAGTTTTCTCTCACGTTCTTTATTTGCTTTGGAAATACCTCACCCAGCTTTCACAATCATTATGTTTACATTAGGCACTCTACCTTTCTCTGTCCCTCTTCCCTTCTTTCTCCACTTTCTAGGATTCCACCGTCTTTTTTTTCCTTTCCCCAATCTAGAAGTGCAACACATTTACAGGGTGGCATTCTGACAGACACGACTAAATAAGTGACGCTTATATCAACTCAAAATGTTCCTATCACTGTTTGGATTCAATGTAAGGGCTCTTTGTATTCTATCTGTAGGGGTTCCACACACTGCCAGGCAGCGAGCGTTGTAGCTAATGGCGTCGTCTGGCCTGGGTATTCTAATCCCGAATGATTCACATCAAGCCCCGGATCTTTTTTCACTTGGGAACTAACTTTAGGATTTTATTTCTTCCACGTCATGATACTTGATTTAGAACTTTTATTCATTTCTACCAAAGAAATCCATATAATATATCCAAAATGATATCTTAGTATCTTACTGTTTATTTGTAAATAAAGATCCAGATGAAAAGGTACATAGACCTTCTTGACCTACTGTTGTCTTGCAGATCCTCTCATTCTATCCAATTAGGATGTTGGTTTATTGTACTGTCATAAAAATTATTGTTTTTTGCGTTCGCATTATACGATTGAAAACATTGAAGTGGGTATTATGGATGATTGAAAACTGGTTTAACCATAAAACCTTTGTTTCTTTTTTAATCAAAAGTTAAAATAACTAATCTTTTCTATATCTTCCTTTACAGAAAGACCTCTGTAGGTATTGCATCAGCAGAAAAATCATATAATCCCTGAATATTTATTTTATTATATATTGTTCTCCTGGACTAATCAAAACGAAGAAGCTAGACTAGAAATCAAAAATGAAACATGTAATGTAGCTCTTATAGGTAGGTAATAATGGTCTATATATTTTTTAAATCCATTAAGGTTGTAAGAAAATAGTATGAAACAATAACTTTTTAATATAGTAACAGCAAAATGTTTGAATTGCTATCACCCCTGCTCTTTGTTTTATTCAATAGTGACATTCTGTTGATTTGTTATTTATGGGTAGAATCAAATGATGTCTCTTGACTGTACATATTGCAGTGATGCTCCAGGAGGTTTTGATAAAAAGCCATTTTTCCCAGTTAAATTTCCAAAAAATCCACTACTAGGGTTGGGGATTTTTTGGCTATTTCCTGGACCTGGGAACAGGTCCAGGAAATAGCCCACTTCTAATTGGCAATCAATTTGTTTGTATAAACTTTTCAAAAGTTAAACAACAATCAGGACCAATCAGAAATACTAAAGTTGATGCAGACCTCAGAAAAAATAGAAAAGTTCAAGCTGGATCCAGAGAGGGAAATAATATGTTTACTGCACAAATTCTCTATATATAATTGAAATTTGTAAAAAAAAAAAAAAAAAAAAAGTTAACTACTATGCTTAATAGATTATGAAAATTAGACAAAGTTAAAATGGTGGAGTGTGCTTTGATGGAAGAATTCAATTTTTTTGTTTTGTTTTTGTTGCTTTATTTATTTAAAATGTCTGGAGGTTGTTTATTATAAATTCTGACCTGTTAAAACAAAAGAATGAATAGTAAACATCACCTCAAACCTGTCTGTCCACCGTAATTTTTTGTCACTACTTGGCAGTATGGCTGCAAAACTTAAAGCAACTTCACAGGCGGCTCAGTATTAGTGTTTGCAATGCAATATTTGTTGGCTTTAATGCTCCTTAACTCACACTTTACATGCCAATAGCTAATATTCAACCTTTTAGACGACTCTAACTGCAATAAGTGCTCACACATGAAACAGATTATAGTGCCCAAAATGCTGAAAGTCACAAAGAAAGCTGGAAAGACCATAGTGAGAATAAGAAAACGAGAAGCGGAAATTTAACTCGATTTATCTTAACTGACTTTGCAGCGTTTAACAATACTTTCAGAATCAGTTTCAGCTCTTTTTACTGGAGAGTCTGTAATCAAATCAATATTAAGCTACAACTCACCATATATGCAGACTATATAGACAAACAGCTAATCTATTGATATTGATTTTAATATTGATGAAATAATACTTGCTTTTAATTTAATTATTCTCCATATTTAAGTTCCGTGCAGGTCTTTTAGCTTCTTTTTAATAAAGCACATAAGTCCACAGATGGTTCAACCTTTACCTTCCGATTCCTGCAGGTGATTTGTTGTTATCTCTAATACTGAAGCAGACTGCAGGTCAGTTCCAACACTCCTCACTTGTTTTAAAAAAAGCATTACTAGTTAATATAGTTTGGTGAGTTAAGGACGAATTCATGTAAAACTGCTCAAATTTTATTTTAATTAACTATTTTCTCTGCAGTTTATACAACGCCTTATTTGCATTCGATTTGGTTTTGATCTTCCCCTGCTTGTATACTGGGTTTGTATAAGCAAATTTCTAGATGGCAGAGTTAAAAAGAAATACTTTTAATTAAAATAACCAGCACCTGTTGAGGAAAGACTTAGGTTTTCATTACAATGGAATAATCAAAAACTTTTAATAAAGGCTTTAGAAAGATGCATAACGATCCAAATGTCTAAAGCTAAAAATATGCACAGCAGGAGTGATAGCATCTCGGTGAGGAGAAAGACTAGATGTATTCAACATTTAAAGCCTGCAATGTTTTTTTTTCTATTGATGACTTTTATTTCAATTTTATTCCTTTTAGATGGTGCAATCCTAGCAAACAGTTTCGCTCTTTAACTTGTAACTTTATTAGTTTTATACTCAAATGAGAATAAAACATTTGCATCTTTGGCTTAATGATGCATCAGATACAGAGAATTGAAAAATGCCAAGCGCCGGATTCCTGTAAGTTTCTCTGAGTTTCATTGTTTAAAGACTCTATATTTCAAAAATATATATATATATAACTTATACTTAACTTACAAACTATTTGCATTGAAATAGTATCTTGTCAAAGTTTGGAATCTCAAAACAAGCACAAAGAAGACAGTTTCAGGAGTAGACTTTTATTTTTTTTTTTATTTAAGAATAAAAACTCGGTCAACGTAGCATCATGGGCTAAGTAGTTTTGCTATCAGGAAGTAAAACCTCAACTCATTATCCAGATCTACATGTGGAACGAATGAATACCACCAGTAACACCCCCCCCCCCTAAAGAAAAGCTAATACCTATACCATAAGTACCATAAGATCTGGACATATTTAAGGCTTTTTAAGACCTTAAAATTGGGTTGAATAAATTTAAGACTTTTAATGAGTTTAAAGACCTGGCAGCAAGCCTAAGAGTACAAACGCTGCAGAGTGAAATGTTTATTATATACAGGGATGAAGGCTTATGCAGCAGCTCCAACAGGAAAGGAAAGCCTGCTTTAGTGTTCGAGGCTGAATCTCTGCATATAGTCTGCAAATCCAACTGTATCTGCAGAGAATTTCCTGTTAAAGTGTTCCTCGCTAATCCTAATCATGGGTATAAATTGAGATGACATTTCGCCTTTCCAGTGGTAACTGCGGATTGACTTGTTCCATCTTTTTTTTTTTTCTACCACTGCTTTTACCTCTTCACATTAAACATCTGTCCCCACAGCTCTCTAATTTAATGCTTCTTTTCTTCTATTTTTCCTCTCATTTTGTTTCCCCTCTGCTTCCTATTTTCCCCCTCACACTTCCTGCTCTTTCTTCCTTTTCTGCATTCTCGCTTTTCTTTCTCTCCCTGCGTTCAGCCATGGAGTAATTTGATCTCGTCTATCAGGCCGACATTGCCGTGAATCAAAAGACAGAAAGAGGGAGAGAGAGAGAGAGAGAAATATAGTACAAACCTTGATGGCCCCACCCCCCACTGCAAACACACGCGCACATACACACTCTCTCTCTTTCTCTCCGTCACTCTTTCTCTCTCATCTACAACATCCCTACCCCCAACAACCCTCCGTATCTCTCTCCAGTCCCTACCCCCAACCACACCGCTCGCTCTCCCCACATCCCCAGCATCTACCATCTATATCTCTGCTTCCCGTCTTCTAAAAAAAAAACATAAAATGTGGGTTTTCTGGCAGAGTACAGCTTCTATCAAAAGGCCACTTCAAAAAAAAAATCAAC
This sequence comes from Jordanella pulchra, assembly GCA_034780135.1. Classification (NCBI taxonomy): domain Eukaryota; kingdom Metazoa; phylum Chordata; class Actinopteri; order Cyprinodontiformes; family Cyprinodontidae; genus Jordanella; species Jordanella pulchra. Next base: position 39,802 of record JAUZNJ010008395.1, read on the forward strand.
AGGAAACAACAAAAATATTTTTAGCAGCATGTTTTCAATTCCTACCTGTGCAATAAAGACATAGGAAAGATCAGGAAAGTCATTTATCTAAGGGTGTTAGGAAGAGAGATTATGTATAACTGGATGAACAATCTCTCAATCCCAATCTGACAAAGCCTAAACCAAGAAGACCCTATTAGTGAAGACAAAGGCTGAGGAAGAGGAGACAAGGCTTCTACCAAAGGAAAACCAATACTGAGATAGAATGTATTACTTAGTTGAGGAGATTTTACATATCCAAACAACCGTACCACTGATAGAGAAAGTAGTTTAACAGCGGATTATAAACCCTTTTTACATATAAAATAAACAAGTCTTTTACATCATACATAGATCACATATATTGGAAAATTTATCATTTTCCCAGATAGGAAATTCAAACATACCTCAAGCACAAGCAAACAATGGTTGTTTGAAAAAAAAAAGTGCATTTAAAATCTAAAAAAACTAATAATAACAATAAAATCTCCTTCACACGATCAGTAACTATCTTTGTTTTCAGTATCCAACCAATGTACATTTGCAACGGTACAGACTCTGAACACCTTTAGAGCGTGTGAGGCAAAGTTTCCTGAAAGGTGAGTGGAGAGAAACCCTGCGTGTGGATGACTCAGGGATGGACGAGTGCTCACATCAGACGACAGCCAGCCAACCACAAAGCTGTGGGACAGTCACTGTATTCTCATTGCACAACTTCATTTAGTCTATGAAAACATGTAACTTATGCATCTATAGAGAAAAACCACCAGTATGTGGCAGAGTGCTACTGATTGATGCTGATGAAAACAAAGCAGCAGTGTTGTTGTCGTTAGGTTTCTCTCACTAACAGGTCGCAGGCAGCATGTTTTTAACTGACACAATCTTTCCCATTTTAACATCTCATTGCATGCTAATACTTTCTAATATGACCTAATTACAGATGTGATTTAACGACTTACAATCTGAGAAGAAAATAAGTCATCCAATCTTTTTTCGCAGCTGTTCAAACTTTCTCTGAATATGAGGTGATTATAACATGGCTTTACGTTTTAAACGCTAAAAAAGCCTAGAGCTAAAACATCAGGTTTCCTGACCAGGCCTTCCTGTCGCTCCAAACACACATTTGTTATAGTTGCACTTTTTCACTCAGTTTATTGTGACTTTATTTAGTTTATTACTGTCGTCTCTGGGAAAAGTTTCATTGCTACAAATCAAAGCTCTTTAAAGACCTGGGTAGACACTGCTATGGTGGGAGGAGCTACCTGTACGGTGTCTGCTGATGTAACCCAACTGTTACACAATGGAAACGCTCACAAAAACTAGCCTGGGTAGTTCTGGGGAAAAGAAAATGTTCCACGCTTAGCGTCAAAACTCAGGGGTAATTACTAGGACAGCTAAAACACGGAAACCAAAGGACTCTGAGCATCTCCCAACAAACAGGGGCTGAGTCAGGTGCTGAAGAAAGACTTGATATCAGAAACTTCTTCATCTCATAAATCAGTTTTGGGTTTTAATGTGTATATTTAATGGAGACTCTGCCTTCAACAAAGTTAAAACCACAAATCTGAAAAGTAATCAGCTAAAGTTTATCTGTCCAGCCCAAACACAGATGATTTCTTTACACAGTTTATCCGTATTCTTCTATCTTTTGAATGTTTCCTTCTTCCTGCAGTTTGATTCCTACATCTTTTAGTTGTTAATGCCTTACAGCAAACTTCAGTTGAACCTTATGAATAACTCTCTTCGATATCTTATATCTGCCATGAGGAGGGGACTAGGAATAATTCTGCTAATGGATAATATTTCATAAGATCCGAATGGCTTAAATAAGAATCAGAACCAATGTTTTCCCCAACAAGTTAACATATATGTGAGACTTGAGCTATTTTATGTCTATTTATCTTGTGAGTTCAGGAAAAGGTGTAAAAAAAACTAGAACAAAGTAGCAGACCAGCAAAGGCTGAAATGCAGGGGAAACTGTTTGTTTACAAAATGGCAACACGAGAAGGAAATGGGGTTACGAGTTGGTGAAGGGGAGAACTGACTTGGAGCCAGCCCACCACCATTTCAGCGTTTCAGAGAAATATATCACATTCTCTCATAAGCGCAAAATCAGCAAGTTGTGTTATAATGAAAGAAAAGGGTTAACTAATCTGCTGGCTCAACTCCTCAGTTAGAGCTAATTCAATGATCTGCTATGTATTACTGTCTAAATGAATATGGTCTTCCCCAGACACCAACCTCTCTGAGAAACATCTCCCTCCATATATACTGATTGCTAATCAGATGACATGTGCCTTACCCATGCAGATGTCGATGCATAAATATGAGACCCAGGTTTATGTTGTGGGTCTGAAACTGACCTTTGGCTTTTCTTTGGAGGGAAGTAGAAAACAGAGCTTAAACTAAGCACAAAATAATAAGCTGTCATCTTTAAGGATAAATCCCCACTTTTAAATTTAGCACACACCAAAAAAAAAAACAAAAAAAAAAACTATAGGGTATGGTCCTTAACTCTTCTCACTTCTACTTATTACTATGTACCACATCTTGCTTGCGGTATATAAAATAATAGATCTACTTTGAACGCGGTTAACTTTAATGAGGAAAAGATTAACTAAAAACACATCCGATACTGTGAGGGAGGACTGATGGCACACTAAAATGTAGTTAAACTTCATTAGATGCATTAACTAAGAGGGGCCCAAATAAAGCAATTAATTAGCACTTAATTGGGAGAGCGAGACATAAGAATACACCAGAGGAGAAAATTAAGGAACGGGATAACAAAGAGAGCAGATATTAATTAAAAATATATATATTCAAAATATAAGCACGAACCTTGTTGGTCCCAAAAGCCGGGTCAGGGTAGGAGAGCTGTCCCAGCCTAGAGTGCTCTGAAGCGGACAGAGGCTGAGGAGGAGGAGGGTAAACTGTTACATCCATGACTAAAAATACATCCACGTCTTCTGATCTGCTTTTCCACTTTCTGCTCTGTTTAATACCAGTCACTAAAAAAAGCTAGTTAAAAAGACAAAATGATTTTAGTCCATTAAAACCCGTGTTCAGGGTTAAGTTTTCAGGTTCTAAATAAAATAGAGACTTCTAAAGTTTAGGATGGATGTGCTTCTCCACACGCCGGGCTCTCATGCTCCTGTGACTGCAGTTCAGAGGACCAAAGTTCACTGTTAAAAACGCTTCAAATAAAAACAAGAAGAGCAGTTTTCCCTCCTTTTGTCAGAGTTTGGATCCTGCTGCGGTGCGCGGCGGGGACAGGGGGCGTCGTTAAACCTGTCTGTCCCTGGTTGGGACTCTGTTGGTCAATGCTCCTGTGCTGCTGCGGTTCACTCATACAAAGAGCTCCTTCAAAAAGCTGCACATATTACATACAGCAGACAGGAAGTACATTTTATAACAAAATAAAAGACTGCACTATGTTAAGACGAAAAAGAGGAGTTTATATCAGAAAAAGCGGCCATTAATACAATAGAGAAAATATAAAACATTAACTAGAACCAGGAACTTAGCTAACTGATTCATTTAGAAAACAAATGCGGCTACAGGAAGACGAACTTTATTTTGGTAACATTCCAGTTTCCTTCTACATCCATCTGAGTGGAAGTTTAATGGTATCAGCTGCTCCCCCTAGAGGTAAAAGCGTGTCTAAAAATTTTTACACCCAGCAGTTTCTACTTTGGCTTCTCGGCTTAGTTGATAAAATATAAATGTCTAATTAAAATATTTCCAAATGCATATAGCTACAGTAATTCTCTAACGTTGTCGATATATGAATCTTTTCCACATACAGTCTTATTCAATGCATATAAGAGAATTGTGAGAATTTTTACATTTTTTAAAAATGTGTCAATAACATAATTAATAAAAATAATTTAATTCAAAATTTTCTACTATGCTTTAATTCAAATCCAACAATCTGATCTCAAAAGGACGTTTGGTATATATAAAAAAAAAAATCCCTTCTTACCCTCCGCGGGTGGTCTCTTTCATCCTCAGAGCTCGGGTCCTCTACCAGAGGCCTGGGAGCTTGAGGGTTCTGCGCAGTATCTTGGCTGTGCCTAGAACTGCACAT
>JAUZNJ010008396.1:7563-18137 GCA_034780135.1 Jordanella pulchra
GGGCAACAGTACTTCTTAAATTTCTTTTTTTTTTTTTTTTTTTTCTGTAGCCCACTCTGCTACTTGAACTTCAGCTAACTCTTATTTCTATACTGGACAAACTAATCCAGGTGTGTTGACTCCTGACAATGGCCATATGCACCTGGATTAATTTTGTCCAATAATGAACAAGTGGAAGCAGATTTGGGCATATAGCTCATTGTGATCAAACCATAACTGCTCAAGTCCAAAGTATGCACCCTTATTTGTATAGCGATGCAATACATGAAGGGGGGGGGGGGAGAATATGACTTACTAATTTTCTAAACTAAGCTTTGATAGAAAAGATTCTCACTCATAGGACCAGATCTGGCTTAATGATCGAATTATATAAACATTGGAATTGAGCATCTTCACTGTCTTTATGGCACCATAATTAAATCTAGCTCAAAATGCACATTTAATAAACATACATTAAAGACCCTCATAGAAAACAAACTGTAGGGTTGCCAACTCTGAAAATTAAACACTTCTTGGCCAGGTATTGTGTTCCACACTACACACATTATGAATTTAATGTTGACTTTTTAAAATTTGAATCAATCCTGAATTAAGACAGTTTTATAATTGCAGGACACTATCTTATTTTGAGGGTCAGTTTGCAACCCTAAAGAATAAGCATCTTTAGAGAGTTCAGAATATGGAAATAAAAGATGTGCATGAAATGTGGCCTTTAGGTGGAGGTGTTAGCTATACTAAACACGGGAGAGTTTGGAGGAAAAGCCGGTCAGAGTGGTTGGTAGTGCTTTACGGATCAGATCTTAATAAGTTCAGATTTGGTCTGATGGATCAGGGCTGGATTTCACCTTCAACAACACCACATTTATATAAAGTATTTGAAATGGCCAATACTTACCTCAATAAAAGAAATGCCTTTCAAAAATAATAAATGGATATTATCGAGCTAGAGCAATGCTTAAGAAAAGATTCAATCTTGAGATGGACCCATGTGTTTTTTGTTCTAAAACTTCTTAAAACTTTTAATGAGGAAGCCTTGTAATCTATGTGAAGATAGACATAAAAACCTTCTGTGGAATTAAGTGACCCAAAAAATCTAAATTCACAATTCTTTTGTTACACATATTTGTTTGATTTACCATACATTCAATTACATTCAAAAAGACTTTATTTATCCCATAGTAAAAGCAGGAAATGCTTTGACCTGTTGTAAATCTGAGGAGGCCTTACAATGGTATTTTGTTATTATTCTTTAGACTTTTTTTCTCTATTGCTATGACATCTTCATGTGCAATTTACATATTTGTATTTCCCATCTAGAGTTTGTATGTACACCTAATTGTTTAATAATAATACTAATACTACTACTACTACTAATAATAATAATAATAATCCCAACAACACCGGAACCAAATACAGAGCGCCGGTTTCAGTCAGGAACTGCTGAAGTGACAAACACAGGAAGTGGTGTATTTCCCGTCGAAACGTCTCTATTTTAGCTTCGACAACAGCGTTGTTTCTGATTGTAGTTCTTCTGTGACTGGTTCTGATCTATCCCAGCGGGTTCAGGGTTGTTGTGGGCCAGAGGAGATCATGCCTAAAGTGGTCTCCAGGAGCGTGGTGTGTTCTGACACCAGAGACAGAGAAGAGTACGACGACGGAGAGAAGCCCCTCCATGTTTACTATTGCCTCTGTGGACAGATGGTTCTGGTTCTGGATTGCCAGTTGGAGAAGCTGCCGATGAGGCCCAGGGACCGAGCCAGAGTCATCGACGCGGCCAAACACGCGCACAAGTTCTGCAACGTGGAGGAAGACGAACAAGCCTACATCAAAAGGGCCGAGGGCATCGAGCGACAGCACCGCAAGAAGTGCGGCAAGTGCGGACTGTTGCTCTTTTACCAGCACCAGGACAAGAACAGCCCGGCCACCTTCATCGTGGACGGAGCCGTGGTCAAGTTCGGACAAGGCTTCGGCAACACCAGCGTTTACAGCCAGAAGCAGCCGGAGGCTCCCAAGAAGGTCCGGGTGATGATGACCAAGAGGACGAAAGACATGGGGAAGTTCAGCTCTGTCACAGTGTCCACAATCGACGAAGAGGAGGAGGAGATCGAGGCCCGGGAGGTGGCCGACTCCTACGCCCAGAACGCGAAGGTGATCGAGAAGCAGCTGGAGAGAAAGGGCATGAGCAAGAGGAGGCTGCAGGAGCTGGCTGAGCTTGAGGCCAAGAAGGCCAAGATGAAGGGCACGCTGATCGATAACCAGTTCAAGTAGACTGGGTCTGTTCTGTATAACGATGGATCCGATTCATGCTTTTTAAGGATAGAGAGGACAATGACAGCCATTAGTGATGGAGTGCAGCGATCAGCCGTCTCCTGTATCAAACATGCTGACATGAGGCGTTAAAAGACTGAATAGATTTCATAACGATGCGTTTCATGAAAGGGCTTTCCAGGGAAAATTACTCGGTTTGATCTCTGCCTGATGAAATACGCCGAGATTATTTGTAACGTTGTTTCCTACAAAAATAAAAATGTATAAAAACACTTGTTTTTCATAAAGCCATGGTCACCTGGTGTTCTGTCCATGTGTATAAGTTCATATTTAAATGTGCCTCTAAACATGCCAAATGCTCATTATCAGCAAGACAAGAGGTTATCTTGGTCTGTCACCAGTTATAGTTTAATTTAAAGGGAGATAACTACTTGATTCCCTATAGGCCTATCTTAATAGAATAGAATGCATTTGTTATAAAACTGTACAAATATACAGTACAACAAAACTGGTTTATGCAGCTCCACAATTTTACAACAATTTAAGAACAATATACATTAGTTCAAGCAGAAATGTAAATGTATAATTCCATCGAATAGAAAGGAACAGTTGAAAACAGCAGTAGCTAAAAGGAAATGATACGCAGTATTCTTTTTAAATACAGAAATGAAATAAAACTACATGTTCACAGTGTAGACATTCTTATGTGCAGATCAGTCCCAGGTCAGCTATGTGACTAAACTAGCTAAGTAATTTTACTTAAAAGAGAAAATATATATTATCTCTACTTCTCCTTAATTGACAAATTACCACTGTTAAGTGTTTTTCAACATTAACATGTTGTTTTGATACATAAACCCTCCTTCACCTTCAAAACCATGGCGGTAGTTTTCTAGCTAAAATATTTCCATCAACTGAATTTATCTTTTAACTAGCTTAGTGGCAGTTCAGAGTAATGTGTTTGGGAGGGGCACTCTTGTGCTACTTTGTGCTTTGTGAGAGCTTTGATAAGGTCTAAAAAGGAAGGGGAAATAGGCTCATTTCGATAGTAATGTATATGGACTGATGAACATTTTGTTCCTCTTTCAGTCATTTAAGGTAAATTTGTTGATTTAGAAATAATTCTAATCATTCAAATTGAAAACAAGAGCAGTTAATAAGCAGGTACAGGCAGAATTTACAAATTCAGCTTATTTATGGACTTCCTTTCACTAGTAAACACAACAAACACTTAGCTACACTAAATTGTACAACATAGCATTATAAATTTTTAATACCTCAGATACCTCCCATTGTTATTCACTTAAATATATTTTTGAACTGAGAAAGACAGGTTGTTTTAGCTCATTACTGCAATTATTCTAAAATGCAACTCCTTTGCATGATGTTGTTTTAAGTAGTTCTTATATGTATTTACCACTTTTACTTACCTTAAATTGCATGTACAGTCCCATTAAAGGAACATCTAAAAAGATAATAGTGATTTTATTAAACTTTACACATGAATTTAGTTGCAAACAGGTCAGCCAAGACGAGAAGCAGACAAGGACAACCTCCCATCCATCTGGTCATATTCACACATCCCATCTGTACACCCATACTGACATGTACAAGTGCTGAACAGAGACAAACCCTGGGGCAGACACTGAATATATTCTTATATTCATCATTGATACACTATTCTCTTGGGTCCAGGGGCCAATCCCCCTATGGGGAACAGGCCCTCAGACCTAGGAGGGGGTCCCCAGACTCCCCAGTGCAGGAAGGGGGCAGGAAAAAAAAAAGACAGAGACAGAGAGAGAGGCGGGAAGGGGAGGAGATCCCAGGACTAGCAGATTACATTCTCTTCATTTTAAGCCAGAGCCGTCTAGTAACAACTCAGCAGCTCTGCTTAAAGACAGATGCTAATGCTCTCTATTTATCTATAAAACTTGGCTGCTAATGTCCATGCCAAACAGTAAAAACACCCTCAGAATTTACGTGAAGGTGATTAGTAAAACGCACTTTGAAAAAACACAATTCATAAAACTCAGTCTGAAAAAAGCGCAATCTGAATAATGTAATAATGTGAAAATATATGATCTGTAAAGAGTGAAAATGAAAAAAATGAAATTTGAAAAAAACAAAATAGGAAATAAAATTGAAATAATAAAAAAATAAATTCAGGGAATACAGAAGATTTACTCTCTAAACCTTTTTTTTTTTTTTTTTTGATCAATAATTTGTTTTCAAAGTTTCATTTCTGGATTGCGTTTTCTCACCATTGTGTTATGTTTTTTTTCTTGCAACAATAACAGAAGAAAATTCACTCCAAGCAGTGTCGCAGCATATTTGAAGCTTGCATATAAAAAAAAAAACAACAGGTGGCGACATAACGCTTGAGGTTAAAGACTCAAAGACATATTCTTCCGGTAGGGACTCGCTTTGGACCAATAACAATTAAGCTTAGAAATACCGGGCGGAAGATGGAGTACACTTTATATTGAATAAAAATACAAGATCTCAAACTTTTAGGGTTTTCAATATCCTGTGGAATACGGAGAAAACTTACTGTCGCCAGTTTCCCACTACAGGTAAATAAGCTCCTGCCTTCAGTAGCGACTAATAATACAAAATTAGCAATACTGCTAGCTGAAATGAAGCATAGCTTCGGGCTAACTGTTAGCATGCTAACGCGGTATTCTCTGTCTTGCAGATAGTTTAAATTCAGGATTATCACTGTTTCTACATATTTAATTTCATCAAATAAAATATATTTATTCTTTGTTTATGTTGCCTAGTGGGACATATGGTCTAGGGTTGGAACGTCACTTTTTAGTTTTTATTTTTAACACCATAAGCTAATAGCACCACAAATCTCCATGTGCGTTGAAGCAGTTACTCAGCTGTCATGTTTACATCTCAGACTTCATTCATTTTACAATCAGCACACTTCATACTCAGAAATAGTGGCCTTGCTCCTACTAAACTTTTGAAATTCTAATCTTCTTTACAAAGTGAACCATCCCATTTTCATTTTTTTTATTTGGGGAAAAACATTTGATGTTAAGTTTTAGTTTTCTGGTACTTCAGGACAAGATCTGAAGAGAAAATCCACACATGATGGGCTGTAACGGGTATTGTAACATTCTCAGGGGAAATGCATATCAAAATAAACTATTTCATTTAAAAAAATACTAAATTAAAACATGATCATGTGTATACGTTAAAAAAAACGGGCGCGATGTTAAAAAACAACTCAAACTTACTAAACATATCCCATATTACAGTCATTAAAAAGACAATTTTGATGAATTATCTGCCTGTTTAGTGGTCAATCAAATAAATGTTATCTGATTTATCACATTCTCTTCATTTAACAAAAATAATATTGTTTTGCAGAATTCATCACAGAAATGTCATAATCCTTTTTTATGATGATCCTTTTCCAGCATTATGTAGGATACAACATATGGTGCCACCTCTTTTGAGCAGTGCAGGTGTTTACTTAATAAACAGAGTTTTCATTGGATGATACACCTTTAGCAGATGTGTAGGTTGGAAGTGGGGAGTTAGTGATCCATTGAGCAGTCCTGAGGACCAATTGTAGCTTTTTCCTCTAGGATTTAGTACAGCTGGTATAACTCATTATGCATCCAAAGGCCAAGAGTCTCTTGTGCAGCTGTAGACGTCTTTTAGCAGGGGTTAATAAACTTTGTTCCTTCTCAGCATTAGCATTTCAATGCAGACAAGATGCTGCTGGACCTTAAAAACCACAATAGAGACATTTTTTTTTATTTTTTTATATTTGGCTAAAACTAGAGTAGCGCTACACAGGGCTACATCTTATCAGTCTTTTTTGCATTGTCAATTCCTGTTACATTGCATTCTGGCAGTTTTTGGCAGCACATTATGTCTCAGTTGCCAAGCGATTGAAATGTCTGATCTTTATTTTTGCTGCTGAGATGCTAAAACTCTTAAGTGATTACTTACACAATGTGATGAAACAAAAAAAGAACCAGGGAAAATGAGGTGACTTTATTTAATTGCATTTTTTTCTGAAATCATTTGGCCCCCAGTTAAATCATTACTTATTTTATCTCAATTTTATTTACTTAATGCCGATTCATAACAAATGTGATCTAGAGGCAATTTCTATTTGTTTCCAGTTTTTCTGTGGCATCTGGATTATATCTGAACTAATTCATCTTGACCTCATGTATTTATGTGCTATTCAAGTCCTTGGAAATATTTACAAATTTTTCTCAAAAATATAATTTTTATCTTTGGTAAACCTTGGAGCAAAGTTACAGAAAGAACACCGAGCTATGTTGTTAACAGGACTGACATATAAAGATTATCCTTATTTTATGTTTAGGTTATATTTGGAATATCCTAAAAATGCAAAAATAGTGCATATGCAGTTTGAAAACTCAAGTTGAATTTTTTTCCTGTATCAGGAGTTACTTCTCATACATGAAGGGCTAAATGTTTTACAAAATGTTTTATAACGCGTTATTAAACTTATTTACAAGATTCACCAAAACATATTTTTATGATGTAACAGGAAACTATTAGATCACAGAATAAAAAAAGGAAACAATGTTGCTCTGAGATGCTGTCAGACTATCTGGCACTTGGTTTCAATGAAGTGGGAGTAACTTTGCTTTTACTGTAATCCGGCGTTTGGTGCTGGGAGGGACTTTGTCCTGTTAGCAGCACTTTTAAAAAGGAGGTTCTGGTTGCACTCAAGGGATTGTTACAACATGGCTCTCTGAAGTCCATTGGCTTATAAAAGCATTCCCTATCTACAGTGCTAACTGCTTGCATGTGTTTTTTCTATAATGTTCCAAACATTTTGTGTAATGCTCCCTCCCTTTTTCTATCATCAAATCCTTGCCTTTCAAGCACAGCAGAGTAGTTGTTGCTGCTCCACCATGCAGAAGCTATTTAGGGAATACCTTAACAGTTCAAATAATCCTTAACCGGACTCTGGATGGATTGAATTTCGACTCTTACATTACTTTTCTTGGAATACCAGTTGAGGGTCTGCCTAAGAATGAACAGCGGTTCTAGTGAGAGGCGGCAACACTACAACACTGAAAGAAATTCCTTTTAAACAGACATTATTAATTAACCCTATGGTGCAAATTTTAATCTAAAAAAATATTATCTGAAAATTAATCATAAGTTGATTATTTATTAACGTCACTAATGTGAATAATTAAATTCTTTTCCTTAGACACAAACTTTCCTGGAGGATTTCTGTAACATCAGCTTCATAAAATTGTGAGAAATGAGAAAAATAACACAGGGATGTAAAATAAAAAAAAAAACAATTACAACTTAAAACAATATTATCACAAATAACCCAGACATGTAGAAACTCACCTGCCCACAGAAACCCCACAAACAGGAACATTGAACTGAAAGCCTTGGTGTTGCTTGTTTTGTAAAATGACACATTGCACCTTCATCTCCCACTGTGTGTGTTTCTCATTTCTTAATGTCTTCGTCCTGTTTAAAGCTATGGATGCAGAAGGTTTTGGGGAACTACTGCAGCAGGCGGAGCAGCTGGCTGCAGAAACCGAAGCTGTGTCGGAACTGCCACACGTTGAAAGAAACCTTCAGGAGATCCAGCAAGCTGGTGAGCGGCTTCGATCCCGCACGCTGACCCGTACCTCCCAAGATGCAGCGGATGTAAAAGCGTAAGTGGGCAAATGCATTGGATTTTAAATTCTGCTCCCCCCTGGTTAGCACCTATGTGACAGAAGTGCTTTTGAAGCTAAAGTCTCATATAGAAACAGTAATATTATGATGCACCAATTGATAATAACATTATATATACGACTAGTGCTGTGGTTTTTGTATAGATGACTCTGCTTATTTGTTCTGTGGTTGACCTCTATTGGTTGTCAGCAGCCATTACATCTCCGTTGTCTTGTTTCATTTTTTTATTTTGTTCCTCTGACCTTTTTTTTTTCCCTTCTATTTCTGTACCTCTTCCAGATCCATCCTTCTCGGTTCCAGAGGTCTGGACATCTTTCATATTTCTCAGAGGTTGGAAAGTCTCAGTGCTGCCACCACCTTCGAGCCCCTGGAACCGGTCAAAGACACTGACATTCAGGTAGGAATCCTCCATATTTGCCCAGTAACGCTCATATGATGACTAGAAGGCAGCTCCAGGTTACTTCTCTTGCCCAGCAGCATATTGACATGCGACGCTGGGAAGCTGGAACTGAACCTCCTAATTGTTAGATGGCTCTTCCTACAGAGCCACAGTCGCCCACCATGGAACTGGTGGCTTTACAATAGGACTGGCCTTAAAATCTCGTCGTGATATTTAACTATAAAAACACTCTTTATTCATTTTTAGCAGTCATTCTTTGGTAACTGAACGCATGCCACAGCAATCGGAGCCCCACGGTCACAAACACTACTCTCAAAAAAATATACCAATTTAAAACCAGCTTCTTCAGGACACCAGTTACTGAAAGAAGTTTGATTTATACCACAAAATGTCCCGTAGTAACAGCATTTAATTATATTCTTCAAATTTGCAAATGGTGCAATGAAAAAAAAAAAAAAGACGTAAAGAAAAGTATTGAAAAATAAAATTTGTTATTCACCAATTTTTTTTTTGTGCTTTTTATCATCACTAATTCTAACTTATTGTTATGGTGATCAATCAGAATTGCTGTCATGTCAAGTTACAATGCGACAACGATACAATAAATGTCCAACATCAGAACCATGATAGACTCGTGAAGCACCAGCTGTCACTAATCTCTCTAATCAGGCTCATCCTGACATCATCCTGTTGCTGATCAAACCTGCTGGTTGATTTTCTAACAAAAATAATAATTAAATTCAAGGATTGGCCTTCATTTATACAACAAAGCACAACTGAACTCTTTTGTTTTTATAAAAGTGAAGAAAAGCCTCCAGTACCTGTGGTCTGATCCATGACCGACCGTCATGGGAGTTCTGGTTTTTGGTCGATTGACTGGTGCATCTTTACTTGTCATATTCTCCCTCTATAGTCAGTTGGCTAGTAGTATACTGCTGCAGAGAACCCCACCCACTAATGACCGTTTGTTCACATGACGCCGACCCACAGGATCAGGTTAGAAGTCATGCAACTTTTATTTGACCAAACCATTATCTATCATTTTCAGCTGTTATTCCAGATTGGTGGCAAATCTGGGCTGTAAAAGTTCCTCTTTAACACAGTTTCTCTTCCTCTGTGGTTTCATTTGATCGCAGCCTAATGGACATGTCCTTCATTCCTCTTGGTCAGCTGGATTTCTGCTGGCCTGAATGGGTTTCCCTGGCTGACTGGAAGAGCACTTAGCTTTCCACTTGCAGCATCTTCATCTTTTCCTGTTGTTTGGTTTCCTTCATTGCTCTGCAGCACCGCAGTCTTGACAGGGAAGTTGATCAAGTTGGCTTTAAACCCTGCTTCTTGTAGAAGAAAGTAAAATCCACCTTTCCTCACAATGGTTAACATAGAAATCTAGCTTTATTACTTCAAACCATATTTGATGTTTCTGCACATTTACCTTGTGAGAGAAGAACAGAGGCAGGAGTTCAGTCTAATAGTGATTTACAGCCCTGCTCCATTTCTGTGTAGTGGGAGCTCTTCCATCTGTAGCATTTGAGCTTTTCTGATGGAGCTTCAGTGTCAGGGACTTCCGGACTATTCAACAAGGTTCCAGCAAGAAGGTTTGATATCTTAGAGCAATACTTAGAAAAACATTATCTGCAAACGTTTGGGAAAACAGGAGTTGAAATATTTTTAAAAAGATTAAAATTTCCTCTGTTTGAAACCGAACCTGGACTCTTTCTGCCTGAGTTTGCTTGTTTTCCTTGTGCATGTCTGGGTTCTCACTGGGTACTCCAGCTTCCTCCCTTAAACTAAACCATGACCGTTCAGTCTGAAATCAAATCATATTGGTTTCTACAGAACATCTAAAAACAAATTCTAAAAATCTGAAGCCTGTTTGAGCTGAAGAAGCAGCTGGCTCAAGATGTTAGGAGTTTGAACCCCTGGACGTCCAGACACAAACAATCAACAGATCTAGGGCCATCTAAATGAAGTGATGCTGCAGGAGGTGTGAGAGAGGCCCGACTGTTACAGATCTCTGATTCTCACCAAACCTCGATGGTCCTCTGACGGAAAAATTGACACTAACATCGCCTGCATCATCTTCGAGTTCAGATGTTTGACATCATTTGTTTTGACATCACATCTTCAGCCGCATTGATTACTGCAACAGCGTCTTCACAGGTCTGACTAATAAATCAATCAAACAGCTGCAGCTGAT
>JAUZNJ010008407.1:0-18136 GCA_034780135.1 Jordanella pulchra
AAAAAAAAAAAAAAAAAAAAAAAAAACACAGATTAAGAGATCATAAAACATGTAGTCAATATATATTATTTTGATGTCTAGAGATTGGAGTTCTTAAGGTGGGAGAAATGTGCTTGATCATGGCCCCTTTTTAGAATCACCCCGATCTTTAGCCTTTGGTGAGAAACTAATCTAGATTGACTAAATGGGGATGCAGTTTTCTACTGCATGTAACATATTAACTTCTTATTGATGATGGGCAGTTTGTTTATTTACTGTGGTCTTTGCATAACCTCATTTCTAAAAACTGTACAACTATCTGTAAAACAAATATCAAGGATCACATTGTCAAAGTCTTACATTTATTTTTGTATTTTTCTCTCTTTTTTTGTGTCCCATAAAGATGTTGTCAACGGGCAGACATCAAATGGAAGAAAGCCTGAAAGAGACAACACACAAGACAAGCCTTCCAAGCCTCCTGCGGTGAAGGTGGTTGGGGGTACACCGCCTATGGGCTTGCAACAACCTTGGTGCCTTGCTCTGCTTTTTGCTGGACTTTGTTTGAAGTCGATGCTGTTCTGATGACAGCACCATCTGAAAAGAAAAAAGATTAGCATTTCTCATCCTTGGAACTTACATGACTTTCTTACAGACATATCACACATATGTTCCTTACTCCTGTCATCATCCTGCACGCAAAGATGTAAAGAAGGGTAACACAGAAATGAAAGATGGAACAGTGTGTGTCCAACTTGTGTGGGAGTCTGTATATGGGTAACAAGTGGGCAACTGCAAGGTCTTGTCTCACAAGGTCTTCATTGTGAAGGCCTTTGAAGATTAGACTTGTGGCTTTCACTTTACTGTTTGGGGCTAGATGTGTGTATAAAGGAGTGCTACACCTCTTGCTTCACTTGCACAGACCTAACCTTTGTGATTTAGATTGGGGCAGTTTTATTACTAAGAATGTTTACAACTGTAAACACTTAACTGCAGTCATAATTCAAATTACATATAGCACCTGTTGTCTTTTTCTACTGCTGATTTAACTTATCCTCTAAGCTTTGAACCTCTTCACAGCATTGTACTAATGCCAGCCAGGTGGGAAAATCCTGCGCTTTTATAGATTTAACTCCCTTCTTTTTGGAGATTAAGGAATGCATGAAAAACCAATAGATCCGTCCCAGGTGCCTGGCCCGTAACAGCAGATTTGAAATGCTCTAATGACTGTGTAGCTTGCAGGGATTAGAATGTAATGACTTCACTGGTACATCACAAGCTTCCTTGCACGGCTGAACATATTGTGCAGACAAACTAGGTGTGAATACTCTGGCGAGCAATTGTATATAGGTAGAGACATTTGAATGAATGTATGACATGAGCTGAATGGATTGTTAATTTGTTTTCTTTTATGAATAGGCTGTGCTTGTCAGCTCAACACAACATGTCAAAATAATTCTGATGTTAAAAAATAAAGGGAAAACATACAATAATTACCACAAGAAGTCATTGCAAGAATTGGAAGCTGGCACTACTTATGTTTAGTGTGTGTCCTATTTTGTGTATTTGCTTGATAAATTGCACATTGCACGTATAACATATTTTGAAATAGTTATGACCGTTTCTCACTAAGCCTCAGTTCTAAATACTTTTTTTGTTTCCTAAAAATTCCAATGGCTACATTATATTTTCTTTTCTGCCTTTGTACAGGAATATTTGTCATGGAATTACATGATAATGTGGAATTTCTAGGCTTTACATGCCTACCTTTTTTCTTTTTGGGGTCGAAGGATTCCAACAATTGAAAATTAGTTTTAATCATACTGCGTTGCTACACAACAAACGGGATAAAAAGATCAAATTTTGTTTAGATATGGATTCCTTTGATTTAAGGCTTTTCTATACTGTTCCATTGACTGGCATTAATATAAAGGCATATGTTTTAAATCAAGTATTTTCTTATACTGTATCAAACGACATACATTTTTTTTTATTTTCACATATTAAATCAGACACAGTTAGGATAATTTTTATCTGCTTATTGCCAAATCAGTGAGAGAAAACTATATTTTTTCATCAAAGATTTTATCTAACAAATGAACATTAAGTGAGCAAATGATTTTATTTCTGTAAATATAAGCATACATATAACCATTCACAGTTGCTTGCAACATATTTATTCATACAGTTATTACCTATAACCCACATGACCATAACCATTGCAAAAATGTGTATACATCCATCTAAAGAGACTAAGAGTAACCAATAATGTTCAACACCCATATTGTTTCATATCTTTTTAGAAGAACTTGTTTGGGCCTTGTCCTTAACAGTCTAATGCTTTCAAATTGCTTTAATTCAACACCTAGTTCGCTGCATACTTTCAGTGTGCTGCATACTTTTACTGAAATGCACATTCTTTTCATGTTTGTTGGAACACGTACCATTTTGAAATTTAGATTATCCCAATAACTATACCCTTTCTCTTTCTCAACAAAAAAAAAATATTGCATGCTGTCTGATAGCGGTTAATTTCTAGCTTTTTACATTATTTTTGAGAGAAACTGAGTAAGCAGGACTGAATAAATAATGGATTAGTGCGGTGATATTTAGCCTTTAAAATTTCCAGATGGCTCTTTTCTACAGCTTGCATAATGCTTTGAGTGATGTCCTGTAGGTCTTATCCCAGACTTCTACACAATAGCTCAGGTATGGTAAAATCAGCGAACAATAGAGAATGTGTAATGCTAAATAATCTAGAAAATATTTTGTTTTACCAAGATTTGCGATGCTTGTAGTTTAGCCTGAGCATGTTTGACGTGAGGCTTCCAGCAGATCTTGTTCTCAATAATCACACCTAAGAATTGTATTTGATTTACTTATTCGACCTCTTCTATATCTATTATGACTCATAGATCTATAATTATCTTTATAATTTACAAATAGCAGACTTAGTTTTCTCCAAATTCAATGACAGTTTGTTTTTGTCAAACCAGTTTTTTTAACATAGTAATACAGTATTCTCTAAAAGAACTAAATGTGATTTGAAGTCAGACACTGAAAAATATTTATATGTTTTTTACAGTGTATATAAATACATGATTTCATCTGTTGCTGAGTTGGGCTGATGATGAGAAATGACTAAACTCTACCTGAAAACTCAAATATAAAGTGTGATTAAAAACACCCATGGATTTACAATAGAAGCCTCATAGTCAAAGTAGAATAAAGGGAAACTAGTAGTAACTATGCAAGCTTTTGAAATGTAAACGTGTAATATGTTCAGAGCTGGTCCATCATACGTGTTGTTTCAAAGCAGAATTAATCCATCCCACTCTGTTTCTTGCAGTTTTATGCCCTCATATGTGTATAAATGTATATAATTTTCATCTTTGTCATTTGTTTTGTGTTTAGTTGTGTCTTTTTGTATCGTAATGATACACTGTGGTTGAGCTCTATTAAAAGTGCTCTGCTCTTTCTCCCTGTCTCAGTCGTGCCTTTATAAATATTAAAATTAACGACGTTAACAAATCACATATATTTTCTTTGAAATTATTTTTATGAATGACATCTCCAGTGCGCCTGTACAAGTTGTTTAGTGCAATAATACCTGATATGCTAAATTTTAGATTAGACTATATTTTAAATCAGGAAATGGTAAGTGTAATGGCATCCAATCATTTCCTTTATCAAATGGCTCCTTATAGCATTTCCACAAAGTTTCTTGTATTTTTTTTATGTTGTAAAGTTGGACTTTCCAGGTGTTCTTTTACATCCTAAGCTTGTTGAATTTTACCGAAAAATAAAGAGGGCTTTATGTACTGCTTTAAAAAGGTGTGTAGTCACTATTAAGTTGTATTGAGAAGGGTGTTCTTTATAAACATAAAGACGAAGATTCAACTTCCTGATTCCAGTGTTGAGGAAGATTTAAGGTTAGGGTCCAGCCAGGACAAGCTGTTTCATTCTGTCCTTCACCATTTCCATCAAGGGAAAATTTAGCTAAACATACCAGCCCGTGTTTGCAGCAGGAGTGTGATAGAGCAGAAGACATGAATAGCTCAGGCACAGTCAAAGCCGGTCAGGATGACAGCAGCATAAATCAAACTGGCTGCAAATGACCTGTTGGTTTCTCCTGAAGAGCTTTGCCTTTAGGAGAATTTGATTTCCTCAAATCTTAACACAGTTCCTGGTGGATTTGGATTAGATTCTTATCATTTTGCCACTTTACCATGTTGTATTTTTGCATTGAAAAATAAAAGCGAGGGGTCAAATTTTAAGTGCCTGCCATATAATATGCCAAATTAAAATAGGAAAATTGAAGGCTAACCAAATTACTATAGTATACCCAAAAGTTTTCTTTAAGGGTATATGACAAAAATATTTCTTAACATAGGTCACTCTATGTTATTTTGGTTTAATCAAAGGCCATAATCTTTTTTTATTTTATTTTTTAACAGAGAGTCAACAAGGATCATGAAAATCATTATTGGAAATAGGATGCTATGAAATAATTTCTATGCTGGTAACTACAATGATAAATAGATGGTTGATATGATAAATTATGATACATCTATAATTAGGAAGTGTTTAAAATATTTACTTATATAGGTATGAGCTGGAAATATTGTATGTTTTAAAAAAATAGTTTAAGGGAAGGAAATTAAGAACTGAAGTTAGAAATGTAACATTTATATGTAACAGAAGACAATTTTTTTGATACAAAAAGGACAGCTCCAGCTATACAAACACAATATTTCATTCCTTTCCAGCAACACCTTTTACCTGTTTGAGCTTAGGCAGAAAATTATTAAACATTTCAAAATGTATCTAGTTAAAAACAATAATAAACAATAATACAACAAAAACATAATATGTTTTTCAAATATACTATTTCATAATAGTGGGCTGGCCTACTGCCTTAGTTTGCTTGTTTAGCAAAATTAATTCAATAAAAACTAAACAAAGCTTCCTTACATTTGTACAATTTTAAGCTGCATGCATTTGGTATTAATCATTTTAGTCTGTTTTTTTCATGTTAAACTAAGCAGCTGTATTTATAAACAGAGTAGAGTCTCGAGTCTCAATTTAGTGTTTCACCTTTTCCTTACTTATTTGTCTCGCAATATCAAAGTGAGCTGTGATTGCTGTAATTTCCTTAGCAATCAAGCAAAATGATAAAGGCCTAAAAAATATGCATACACCAATTTAGAAAAATCATGTGCCTATGTCTTTGACCTCAACTTTTGTTTCAAACCTAGCCTAAAAAATGTGGTATATGAAGACACACATGTTTAAGAACAAGAGTGTTCAATAAGGTTTAACTGTGTGTTTGAAAGATCTGAGGTCACAGCTGCTTAGATGTCTGGCTGGGCTATTTTAAACGATGGCATACATAAGCGCTTCTGTCCCTCCTTAATTGCGTAATGAAACATCCTCAAATATTATGAGAGCAAGGAGAGCAAGACAGTGTAAAATCTCTGTAAAGATACAGTTTACAACTAATTCAAAGAGATGTCTCACTTAACTGATTTATTTTTCTCTAGTATAAGATCCTGTCAAAAGCACTGTGAAAACAGAGCAGCTCACTTTTGCACTCATGAACCCATCCACCACCCCATACCTCAAGATTGTCTTACCTTTTCAGCACCCTGTGACAAACTTGAACTGGATGAGAGAGGCAGTGGAGAGGAGATGGTACTAGAAATAGCTTCTCCAAGATAGACAATTGGGTGAAGAGAGTCTGTGGCTCATTTTAACCGCAGCTCCTTCTCTTGACTTTGAGTGATGAGATGTATCAGTTTCTTTCTAGCCAAAGCTTTATCAACTCTTAC
Organism: Jordanella pulchra; assembly: GCA_034780135.1. Classification (NCBI taxonomy): domain Eukaryota; kingdom Metazoa; phylum Chordata; class Actinopteri; order Cyprinodontiformes; family Cyprinodontidae; genus Jordanella; species Jordanella pulchra. The sequence continues at coordinate 5,808 of JAUZNJ010008407.1, forward strand.
AACTTTATACATAGACAGTCATAGCAAGTTGCTAACCAGTCTCTTTACTTCAGTGGTGAACTAGCTTTAAGCACAGTAAATTTAGATATTTATTTTCCATAACAAAATGATTATTATTATTATTATCGGCAATAATCTCGATAAATTATCTAAGAATAGTCATAATCATGTTTTGTTTCATAGAGATCACAAACATTACACCGTTTTTAACCTGGCAGTTTTCATAATCTCTTTGAAAACTATGAACTCTCAGGGCAAAGACAAATACTCTTCTCTTTTTTGCCTTGTAAAGTACTAGTGCCATGTACAATGTCAACATATGTGGCAATAAATGGAAAAGGCTTTATATAACCATCTGTTTTCTGCTGATTAATGCCTCCAGTAAGTTATTCTAGATGGACTGCATCAAGTATGAGCAGTCATTCAGCTTTGCAATTCTTTCAGATCCTACAGGATTTCCAACTTATTTCTACTCTTATGAAAGAAAAATAGAGGCAGACTTTAACTACAGCATCATATCACAGGCCAGAGGACTAAAGCAGTTGGCTTGGATCACTTTCAATCATTTGCTGAGGAAGGTTCACAATTTAAGATGACATCTTTACTGTTCAAAAAGGACAAAATAGTCAAAGGGTTGGGCAAACATTATTCATTGTAAGGGAAGAAAAAAACTTTTTCAAGGTGGGGGGATCAGAAATGAATATTTAAAACCCTTTTCACTAATAACTGAAGCTAGACTCATGCAATACAGTACATAACACTAATAATTGATGTCTCCTGATTTTACTTTTTGGAATGAATTCCTCATTTTCGGGAAGTGAGGTGGTGCAGTTGTTGGAAGCATTGCCCTGCAGCAAAAAGAGCAAGGTTAAAGTTTCAAACCTTTGTGGTAGGATAATCAGCCATTGTTAAGTTTGAATGTGTGTTATACGCTGACAGTCTCTCCTCTGTCTATCTTAGCAACTTCCTCTGATTCACTGTAGAAACATGTCCAGAGTATTTGACATGTCTCATTTAAAGCCTAAAGGAGAATTTGTAGCTAAGCCAATAAACAGTGGTGTGAAAAAGTGTTTGCCCTCTTCCTGGTTTTTGTTCTTCTGCATTTTTGTGACAAATAAGCCTTTTAGAATAACAGAGAAACTTTAACATATCAAGGACAACACAAATAAAGACAAAGTGCAATTTTCAAAGGAAGGTTATTATTATTTAAAGAGAAAAATCCAAACCCAAATGGTGCTCTGTGGAAAAGTGATTGTCGACATATTAAAACATGATTGTGGCTTATCGTACCTGAGTTCACTTTCTTGCCACACCCGGTCTTATTACTGACACATCTGTTCTTAATCAAGAAATAATTTAAATAGGTCCTGCTTGACAGAGTGAAGTACACTAAAAGATCATCAGAAGCTTGACATCATGTTGATGGAAATCAAGAAAAAAAAAGAAAGAAAGCAACTGAGATTTATAAGTCTGGAAACAGTTACAACACCATTTCTAAATCCTTGGTCCTTGAGTGAATCACAAGGTAAGAGCTATTATCCACAAATGACAAAAACTTGGAATGGTGGGAAACCTTTCAGCCGGCCATAATAAACCAAAATAACCAAAATTACCCCAAAGGTGCAGTGCCAACGACCATAACAAAGAGAGAGGGCAGAAATGGCCTGAATTGCAGCATTCCAAAAAGAAAACGGCTGCTGAGAACAAAAACCTGAGGCTCATCTCAATTTTTCCAGAACAATTCTGAAGCAGAGCAATGCGCCAAAACATTCTATCAAGTCCACCTTTGAATGGCTAAAGAAAAACAAAATTAAGCCTCTGGCATGGCTAAGTCAAGGTCAAGGTCCTGGACTGAATCCTATTAAGAAGCTGTGGCATAACCTTAAACAGGCTGTTAATGTATGATTCTCTACTATTGCTGAATTAAAAGAAAAATTTGTGGACCAAAAACTCCTCCACATGAGGTAAAAGATTCATCACAAATGATCGCAAACTAGATTGGAGTTGTCGCTGTTATGAGTGGCTGCTTTAGGTTTAGGAGGGTATAATTTTTTTGATACGTGGTCACAGGGTTGTGATTTTTTTCTCCTTAATGATTAAAAACTTTTAATAAATTAAAAACTTTTATTTACAAACCACATCAAGAGGTCTTCATAGTTGTTGCAAACTGGCTGACTGGAGTGGTTTTGGGGTGGATTGTTCTGAGTGTCAATACAAATAAATGGAATGTATGCTGTCATTGCAACCTCTGTTTTAAATGCATTTGAGAACACCATACAACAACCCTACTTTAGAGCGAGTGGGGTAAGCTTGGTGTCTTTCCACATCCCTTTTCTCTTGATGCTACCCTCTTGATTTTTGTGGTGTGGTAGTGATCCTGGGTTCCTCCATGGTTGTGGTGTGTGGTTGATTAGGTGCCAAATATCTGACATACTGCAGCTCAGGCTTTTGGTGTGGAGTAGGACTGCGGTCTCAGTTGGTGAGACAATGGGTTGCGTCTTGCACCTGTGCAGTAGCATCTGGAATATCATACTAGGCCTGGGGCTACGAGTTGGCCAGAGTGTGGATCTGATGGGGTTGTGAGCTTCAGAGGTGTCTGCTCTGTTGAGCTTTAGTGCGCTTGCTCGGGTGCCCTTGCAAGGGGTCCTTCCCTTACCATCACATTAAACTCTGTGGTGGGATAGCAGGGGTCCTTGGAGCAGGGTTTGTGTGTGGTAGTTGTGGTATATGAGTTTGTTCTCATTAGTATCTCTGGGACGGAAGCTCTTTTGTAGAGATATTCCCCAGTGGGATAGAGATTCATAACAGTTTTTATTTGGGATGATATGTCCTGTGTCTATGTCCTGGTCTGCCCCTGTAGGGTGTTGCTGGAGAGTATAGGGTGTGGGAGGTCCATGGCTTTGGAGCTGGGATCCGTTCCATTTGGGCGACTTTCATTCTTTTATTGATCTGGTTTGATGGCCATCAAATCCTGTTGGCCACACTTCTGGATTGGTGTGGTTTGTGATTGTTGTGGGCTGGTGTTGGGTTCATGGGCTCAGATTACCTGATTTGAACAGTGCAACAACCTGGTCTTAGCTGATACTCAGGTGGTCTTATCTACTTGACCACAGAGTGAAGAGGATCACCTCCCAGGTCCAGGTTCTCATGTGAAATTCAATATAAAATAGAACAGATATTAAATATATATTTTAAATCTTTCACCGTCCCTGGAGAATTTGGACAAAAATGGACAAAAAAGACAGTTTTAATTGTTACATTATATTAAACATGCTTTACTATTTTAGCTTTTTTCATTCTCAAAAACTCATGACCTTTCATATGTTATAACATTTTATCTGTAAAAGAAAAATCTTGTATCTTCAGTGCAACATGGAACATTACAACGGGAGGGCAGGGGAACGTTGCACTTCATGTAAATTTTGGTCAACTGAAAATATTAAACATTTACAGCAATGCGTCATTGTGCACTATTCATGCTAAACCATGTTCATATCAAAACACAGAAAAGATACCAGTGTGTTATTGGGTCATTGGAATGTATTGCGGTAAATAAGGCACAGCAAGATACCTGAACATTAGTCAATGTGAAAGTCAGGCAGTCAAGAAACCAGATTAACTGTCTCCATACGACAAAAAACCTGCTAAAGAAAAATGTGCCCCCTCCAGCATGAGCCCTCATTGCAATTATGATGTGATGCAACTTTAAAAAGAGGTGAGATTGAAGAAGCTAAGAAATGAATTACATACACGTTTGTGAGGTTTTGTAGGTCTTTTTGCAAGGGTGTCACATTATGTTCAATGCTGGCCTGCAACTAGATTGGGACTCCCTTTCGAGTTTGCTCTGTTTGGTATGCCACAGACAGCCTTCTTACCTATGTCTTGGAAATGGGTGCACACCTCTATGAAACTTCCAAAGTTTAAACTTGAACATTTGTTTAATACTCATACTGTACAGGACTTTGCCCATGCTCATGACAAACAAAATGTTGTAATAATATCCATTTTATTGATCAAGTGACATATTTAAATAAAAATGTAGATTGAGTTTGTAGGCGACCCCGGTGACTGTCATTGACCCAGATTATGACATGTTTTTTGGAAATCACTCCTATGCAGAACATAACCACAGGTAAAACCATAAAAGTTTTCTTTAAAGATCCATTTACAAAAAGATGAGATATGATCAGCAACACTGGAGCTGGTCTCAGGTTTGGAGAATCTGAAGAGAGATGGCAGTAACTGTGGGACAGGGAATGATCCTGGAATCAGAGCAAATACAATTACTTGAAGGTTGCAGAGATTTGGGCTCAGATGGGGGAGCGTAGGTCAGCAGCTATGAGTTGAACTGGCTGAGGATGAATCCAGGAAGGCTGACAGGGATCGAGAGCTCACTGTTCTGACTGAGGAGGAGTGGCGCTGACAGATCCAGTGAGAATGCAGGAGGAGCAATCTTGAGGCAGAGACGCAGGTATCAGGTAGACATGACCAGGAGACAGGACTTTACAACCAGAGGTTATCCTTAGGAAAAACTGAGAATCAGGAACACTAAGCAGGAAACCAGCTCCCTTTTGAATACTGTAGAGGTCCTCCTTAATCAGTACCAGCTGGATCCAATCAGCCTGGAAATTAAGCACCACAGCCACACACACTCACAGCAGCACAGAACAGATTATAAATTCGGAGATGCGTGGTGTCATCAAAATTCCACAGACAATGAATGAGTAAAATTCACTAATTCCGGCCATCAAGTACTTCAGCCTCATCCTTAAAGTATAAGCTCCTCTAATCATGATAAAATGTTTCTTGCTGAGTTGAGTTCTTCCCAAATGGTTTTCATCATTGTCTTTATTGGTTAGTGATCTTGTGAGTGAGCGAGTGTATGAGTTGGTTAGTAGTTTTACATAATTTAGTCAGTAGAGTGTTCATGGTTTCTGCTTAAGCACCTTAAAGCATTTCCCTAAGTCTTTTTAAACATGAGAAAAAAAAATACCATTTCTACCATTTCTATGAATGAACACCTTTTGCCAGTGTGCAAAGTCATTACCTTCTATAGTGTCATTGGGGTAGTCTATTTGCAGATTTACATTTTTCAGGGATCATTTATGATCATTTACTGAAGTTAAGAATGTTGAATCTCATATAGTGCATTTGTAAAAGCCCACAGTAGGCAAAATGTAACATAAAGTTACAGCAAAAACATGGGCTAAAATAGCATCTTTGTCTCAACTTTGAGAAGAAATAATTGCATTCTGCTTCACATCATGGCATGCTGATCAAAGTAAGTGGGTTGTTTACTGGGCAGGTTCCTCAGGGTTGATATATGTGCCACATGGGAAGTTTGGCTAGTCTCTGTCCTTTAAAAAAAGGGTACATACAAAAATGTTTTTTGGTCTTATCAATTTACATTAAAACAGTATGATTCACAATCAGTCTTTCAAACACAGACACATTCATACACTGATAGACAGATCAGTATGAAGATTGGGGTTAACAACCTTGCCCAGGGGGGTGATCTTGTGTTAGGAATAGCTTACAAACCAAGCTATACAATTTTCAGATTGCAACATGACTATTTTCCCACTGAGCCACAGTTGTTACTGGATACTGCAAAGACTAGGGTGGAAGTTTACTGTTCCCATGGGACAATGACCCTAAACAAGCAGTCAGACCAACAATAGAGTGATTCAGAATTATTATGACCCATATCCAAATATCATCACTGATCTCTAATAAAGAAACCTTATTATTTTCCTTTCATGTGTATTTTGATCATTTGTCATAAAAACAATGTTTCCAAAACCCTAGTCAATATATCAGCATCTAAAATCTCTAATATGTGCATGCTTTCGAAACACTGCACTTCTGTCCACTTCTCTTTAACGTTTAAATAACCCATTGGTGAATAATGAGTCACTTGTTAACATACTCATTGTTGACTTTAGTCCTCTGTTTGAGTAATATCACTTCATCAAGCCTTTTCTAATATGCCACACTTCTACATGAATAATAGAAGTATTTATGATTCATGCTGATATCTTATCGACCAACTAATATTGGTATTAGTAAATACTTAAAGCTGCAATAGTTGTATTGTATCTGAGATGGACAAGTTTTATTCTGGGGACCCCTTAAGGTGTTCATTCTAAACTTTAAATATTTAAAAATGAAAAGACAGCACTTAGCTGTTATTTACAAAAACTAAAAAGAAAGATAATTGATATAAAATGTTGTAACATGCCAAAGAAAGGGTCTCTTTTTTTATCAAATTTAAGTTTTATCAAGAAACGTTTCCAGGTCCTTTTAGATAAAAAGTCCTTAAAATCTACATTATTAAAACCATCAATGTAGATAAAGTAAAATGGAATCCAATTGTAGTCTTGTAGTTCTGTCTGTGTAAATCACATGCCACTCAAGAGCGGTTTTTCATCAGCATCATCACACAGCATTTTCTCATTGTGAGCACAGAATTACAGCTTCATTTGAAATCCAGCTATACTCGGGCTGTTCACAGGTGACATATTTATAGGCCAAACTTGTTTTACAGTTCACTTTATAACACCATAAGAAGGAAGCACTGAGTGAACAATCCATCTAAATGACAAATTTCAATTAGAAACAACTGAAAAGCTCACAAAACACCAGTGCATTTCCTCTGTTTCTTTTAACAGCTGGTCTTCAAAGAAAAAAAAGAAATTACTTTCTGAAAGTCTGGGGTTTATTAAGGTGGGAAGAATCAGCGCTTAAACAGTCACTCTGTGTCCAGTGATCAGATTGCATTGATGCATTCCACCTTTTCTGACGTCTCTTTCATTAGAACCGAATTGAGGAGACAAGAGTATGATTAATTTGATAAAGTGCCCTGTATGCAGAGGAGGGTTGAGGAATGCTGAAGGAATGTGTAGATAATCTTAGACATTAGTGGGAAAATAATGTAGGACTCCTCATAGGGGGCTGAGAACTGCACAGAGTTTTTGCCTCCCACTGTTTCCGGGGCCAGTGTGAGGGAGGTTCTGCCATTCTGAACAAAGATTCATCACAGAACCAAGAAAGAAGGAAGGGGAGAGCAGGTTAGCTGACCCCAGATGAGATTTGCATTATTTCGATTTTATATAAAATTTTTAACTAGCTTGTTAACTTGTAGCTTTCTTCTTCTTTCTCCAAACTTTTAATCGTCTTCCATTTACTTATGTCATTCAACATTATATGAATGACATAAGTAAATGACCCCCCACACACACAAACACACACACCCACACACACTTTCCCTGCAGCCACATACTTTTTGTATTTTGTCTTTAAAACAATATGTCTTATCTCTGCATTAAATATCAAATAGTTTTTTTCCACACTATTATTATCTTCCTTTGGCAACAACTGAGGGCTTTTTTAATTGAAATAGAAAATTATCCATTCAAACAGCAACATATTGTACAATTCTGTATGGCAGCTTCAAAGGGGAAGAAGGTACAATCTTAAATTCCTCTAAGACATATAGAGGAAGAAATAACTTATCACCAGAAAACTTACTTTAAGGTAGAGAAAATTATATAACAGGAACAAATAAAATAAAAAAAGCGAGACAGATATGGTGAGTAATGTGTATTTGTTAGGCACTTTTGTGAATTTGTTGAGCCCTGGCTAATGGTTAATATTACCATCTAGAGCTGACAAAGAATAGATAGTATTAGTTGGATCATGGATGAGACTGGCTTTAGGGAGAGAACAGGATGATCTCCATCTAAAGACTTACTGCATCTGTTGAAACAGCACACTGATATTTAACAGAGAAACTCTGAGGCCCAGCTCTGAGCCTTGAAGATTAACCAGTCTTGCATCAGGCTCACGATATAGCTTTTATTTTGTGGGGAAAATAGGATTGTGCCTGATTATGTTTGTCTTCTGTCAGATTGGACTGCACCAGAACGTGTTTGATGCTCATATAAAACTGTACTTGTGACGAGGGCAGCCTGTGCTTGTCTACTGCAATACTGCTTCTAAAATGTAAAGTTTAGTGTAGCATGTTTCAGTTGGAATCAGTGTTTCCTTTAAATATACTTTGACAAAAGATACAGTTACATCAGTTGGTTCATCCAATAAAATAAATAAATAAAATAAAATAAAATAAACCCTTAAAGAAAATAAAACCATGCAACAACACAGACACAGAAGTGAAAATAATGTTTATAAGATTTTTGGTAGCTCCTCGTTTTTTGATGTCTCCGGTTTTGTTGTCTTTTAAGTTCCTTTTTTCGCTTTCTTGGGGATAGTGAGACAGTTTCTTGTGCTTCTACTGCATATGCATGGTCCTACACTGTGCTGCTGTAGTCCAGAGTTTAATTTGTTGGATTAGGATCTCCAAATGATCTTCACACCCGCCTCTCAATCACTCTTAACTACCAGTCAAAGGGAAACGTTTTATTCAGCTAGTTAGTACTATTTTATCCCTAGCTGGCATCTGTACTTTCAAGATAACAGAATGTCATGGCACTTTCCAGATGGGAAGCTAGCCTTATGTGTAAACTAATATAAAACTATTTTCTCATGAAAATGTATCTGATTATTAGTGCACTTATGTAAATGCAGTCATGAATTTCAAGCAGTAATAAAGAGAAATTGTAATTATAATGTCCCATGGCTGTAAAAATACTAGACAAGGCTGTGAACTATAAATATACATTTAAAGAACAAGAATATATAAACAAGGCATAGGAATTAAGGATAGGTACCATTCACACTAGAACTGATTCAATACCAATACATGGCACCTTGAATTTATTTTATTAGTAAAACTTCGCAATTCGTTGTTCCTCCTTCCCCTGCCTTTGAGCAGTTTGGTCCTACTCCAAAATCCAAATCAGATTCACACCTTACATGAAGGCCATCAAGTCCACAGACCATGGACATTTTTTCTTTTTTTTTCTCAGGAGGCAGATAAGAACCTACTGAATTTCACCTGAATGCCAGTGCAAACAGGTAGGTTTTTTCACAAAGATGCAAAGAGACTCGGCAGTCTAATACTCAAGGGAAGACTGCTCCAGAGTCAAATCGCAGCCACAACAAGTGCTCTGTCCACTCTAATTTTCCGTTGAGATCTTGTCACAACCAAAGTTACTTAATTTGCTAAACTTGATGAATGAACTGAAATCTGGACTGACCAAAGCTCAGAAAGATAGAGGGGAACTAATTACATTGCAAGAAGGACGAATTGTCGTCAGATTTATGAATTCACAAACTCCCAAAAGTACATCCTGCCAGGAGCCAGCAGATATGTTGAGCCTCGATACAGTAATGTTTCGGAACAGTGAAATCCAAAGATGTGTATGACGTCAATGTGTCAACCAGAGGAACCAGTGGAAGGCTGAAGCAAAACAAATATGGCTGAACTGGTTTTAGCAGAAATACCTTTCTTTTTGAAAAACAAGGGATGCTATTTCTGCCTTGGTGGATGGTAAAATGGTTGCATGTCCCCCCCAACCAGATCAATAAGAGTTTGTGAAACAAATCAAGCTGCTACTGCTGCTGTGGTTCTCTAAAAACTCAACATGGGAGGCGGACTGAATGTCCCTCCCTTTTCAACAGTTTTTATGGGAGCCTTCCCACATCGATCTGTGTAGCTCAGCTCGAATTCTGCATGGTATCAATCTGGCTTTTGCCAGGTTAGGGAACTAACCCATTCAGACATAAAAAAAAAAATCAAAAAAATCTTAAAACCAATCCTGTAGCTGACTGAAACCCAGTACAGAAAACCCAACACATAGGAGTCATGTTCTAATGATTCTTTAAACTCATAAGCAAACAAGTTGCAGTTTTTTTTTAACCAACTGAAGAAGATTAACTGATTGAGCCCACAATATAACAAGCTACAGTAACCCAAGTGCCCCTTAATAAAGGCATGAGTCTTACGTTTGAAAGCAATATGAGGCAGATAGGGCTTCACTTTATGAAGCAGAAGCATCTTATGTGCTTGCCAAATTTAAAACAGCTGTCCAAAACAACACCAACATTTTCAGACAGATGGTAGTAGATTATGGATATGCCCAAGTCTTTCCAGAAATTACAAATTAAATTTTAGAGAAATTGGCTTTAGGTGATTATGTGCTATCTAGTTCTTTACTTCCATGAAAAATAATTTGTACTCTGAGGCAGAAAAACTCACAGGTCTTCTGCAAATTAAGGAAATTGACCCAATGGGCAGGATATAAAAAGAGAAGTGTTAAGGACCCAAAATAGAACCCTGTAGCACTCCAAAACTAAGTGAGGCTAAGAGATATATTGAACAAGATGCACAAAAACAGACAGATCATCCAGATATGATTTAAAATAATGTAAGGCTGTACCTTTAATGCCAAAGTGGTTTTCATGCTTTTCAGTGTCTCCAAGGGTCATTTAGGGACAGCATGTCCACCTCCAAAGTGGGCTGGCAACACTTCTTTGTGTGGCTGCTGTTCACCAATGCCATGGTGATGGAGTCTATCTGGTGTCAGGAGGTTGACCTGGATCAAGTTATACGCAGCGAGTTGTGTTTACCGAATTTGGACACTTAATTACTGTGCCAAGAGGTGAGAGCTTTGGAGGTGGCTATGTTGTCCCTGAGTGACCCCCATGCAGAAAATAAGGTAGACTAGATATTTTGTATGTGTTTGTGTTTTACTTGAAATAAGCTTTCTGATTTCAACGGTTGATTGTGTTTTAGAAAGTCTAGACTGAATGCTACAGTGGACTGGATAGCATCTTCCGCCCCAAGCAACCTCAAGCCACATTTGTAGGCCATGTTGTTAGCTTAACTTTTCCTTTGTTTCAGCTAGACCTGACTGAATCGGACCTCATGACATCAGCTGAGCTTCATTACAATCAAATGCATTTCTGAGTCATTTTTCACTGTAAAACCTGTTGAATTTGACTGTTTTGAATGCATTTTATATCTCTGAGTCAGGGTTTATTCACATTTACCTGTTGCTATTTTTAAGGACACTTCATATGCATTAAGCTTTAAAGATTGAACGTTCCTCACAGACTTTTGAATGGACCCTTAAACTAAGATACATGAGATACATTACTAATGTGTTTTTTTGGAACAAAGCCTTTTCCCCTTAATTTTTTGGCAAGCTCTTTTATTTTGTCCTTTGTTGTGCCCTCCTTCAACGCATAGTAATACCGCGACTACCTGATTGTTCTCACACAAACAATTTTCCACCTGTTTGTCATCATCAGATAACTGCCTGTTACGTGCCCTAGACCTACTAGAACAACTGAGTTACCAGTTCCAGTCGACTGCGTTATAAAAAAAACTCTGCATATTTTTTTCTAGCCAGATGTCTTCTATGCTACCATACATCACTGAAAAGGTGATACAGTTCAATGTCAGTCTATTCCGTGGTGGACTGCAACTATAAAGCAGCTTGGACTACTCTGACAACCACCATATCTCCACATGAGCTTCACAGAAAGTTTGTTTATCCTTACCAAGCAAATGCTATTCCTTCCTTGTGGACAACTTGGCTAACTGTCACACAGTTTGTGCATCATTAGAGAGCTGAAGGTATCAGAACTGTAACCATGGAAATAAACTGACACAACAGCTCATGGGGAAAACGTGGGGTATATTTCAGCCTTCTACGAACATTTCCATCGGAATGGAACTGTTTAACACCCCCTCTGTTATCTTCCTGGCTGTTATCTTCCACAAGGATCTGAATTCATCCATCATGCCTGCCTCTATCTTTTGAATGATTGGATTTAAAAGCAAACCCCCAGTCCCAACAACATTTCTCCTTATCGACAGGTCACTAAAATCAAATTTAGCATTTATTTCAGAATGTTCCAATATTTTATCAATACTTTTATCCTACATCTGCAAATTTTATGTTCTTCCTTGGAGATCAACATACATGTCGACTCTCCATCATGCCATTTCCGATCAAAATTACTTTGGTTACTCAACTGCTACATTCTAACACAACATATTGATGTACTTACACAACCTGTGGGCACACTTGGCTTGGACCTGGTCATCACCAATTCTGTTCTGCTTAACAGCCTGGAAGTGTATGACCTAGGTGTTTCTGTCCATCAGATTCTTTCCATGCTTTCCCCCATCCTGTCAAGCAATGACAGATATCATTTTGGAACTCGAAATAGACATTCTGTACTTTTTTACTGAAAAATATCTTTAAAATAGCCTCTTTATTCAACCCTTTACGAGTAAAACATAATTTGATGAGCAGACTGACACCTTAGTAGTTCAGCAACAATGCATCTATAACCTTTCAGCCTATTTTCCTGAATTTACTATAAAATATATATATATATATATATATATATATATA